>ML777260.1:673257-684289 GCA_009831015.1 Picea engelmannii | reverse complement strand
GGAAACTCATTAATTTGCCAACCATTCGAACTCCAACTCATCCTTCTAGAAGATTCCTTCTAGAAGGATCGAGAACTTATTCATTTTCTCTCTTTAGAAACATTTCCGCACCCTAACCATTAACATAGTGCGGAAATTCCGCAGTCAGACTGAATGCAGCCTGCGGAAATCAAGTATTTCCGCAGGAAAATATATATGCAGCCTGCGTACTATTTTCAAAAGTGTGATTTTGAGAAGCTGACAAGTGTAACTTTTTACATGAAAATGATATAAATGAAGAGTTAGATCTTCCATCATCATGTCATCATTTCGATAACCAAAAATATGGATAACAATTGGATAACAGAGTTTTTTTTTGGATCAAAGCTCATGTCACATAAAACCATTCTCTCTTATTTCATTTGGGCCTCAATGGAATCTCTAAGTTGTCTTACATGTCCATGACCAGGAACATTAGAATGAAGGCACCCTAAAGCCCAACTCTTTGATGATATAAAGAAATGGAAATAAGTATTTAAAAGCAACACTGGAGGATGGAAATATAATCTTCCATAGATTTTGGTTTAATTCATCTTAATGGTAGATGCCCTCGATATTTTCTCTTATTAATGCCAATCTTTTCTAATATGTGCGCTAAATAGTGACTAATAACACATAATAACATTCCCATATCTGAGAAGATTCTCAAATATGACAACATGTAACATATGCACAGTATTAAAGAGGGACATGACGTCAAGGCCTCTGTGGATGACGCATTTGTGGATGTCAGTGAAGTAGTACATTATTGCATTGTTACTATGATGAAGCCTTTAAAAAACTAAAATAACCAATTTTTTTATGGAAATTCAAAATGTAGGCAAAAAAATTATCAGATCCCATAATATTCGCCTGTTTATGCATTTTAATGGGAGATGTCCTCGAGATTTCCGCTTATTAAAGACAATATTTTCAAACCTGTCTGGTCGTTTGTCACTTTTGAAAGCATAATTAATGTCCATTGGGAAGGAAAAAAGGTAGCGGGGATGCAGGGGAGTGACAAAATGCTTTTAAACTTTTTTGAACCTGGGAACGCGTGAACCCACGACACTTTGAAAAATCGACTAAGTATGGAAAGTCAAGTAAGACAGATAGACTCATCGTAGGTAGGGGCAGGGTTGCGAGTTCAAGGAGTGCAGGGTCGAATTGTAGAGAACAAAATTTATGGGTGCAAGATGTATACCCTGAACACAAGCTACCATAGCTCGATAACACCTATCTGCGAAGTCACGTTCATAAAATTGTCTAAGTATGCAACCGAATGGCGGTCTGTTAGACTTGTGATGTGAATATATAGATGGAGATGAAAATTTGTCAGTTCGACATACCGGGAACCTGTGAGCACAAAAACGTGACAAAATATAGAACTAGAAACACATAATAGAGCGAAAGAACCAAAGGTAAAAAAAAAGAAAGTTTACAAGAGGAAAAAGAAAGGGAGAGAAGAACTTTATCGTTTAGACAACAACACTTAATCTCATAAATATGAAACCATAGTAAGACATTAACCATGGGAAAACATCATTAGCTATGAAATATAGTTGGAGCACGAAAAAATCTGGTTGAAGCCATAAGAGATGCAATTTACATCGACTGCAATGTCTTCACCTCTGCTTGCTCTGATGTGGGCACATGACATGGCTACGATGTTGTTGAAACTGGTGCTCCTCCCACCATGTGTTATCAATACTTCCACCTGAAACCTTTTCCTTTCATACCTTCACTAGTTCACGAGAAATTGGATCAACGGGCTATGAATCACTTGCATTATCAAATGACTCTGAATCAAGTGCTTAAACCGAAGCTTCCATAAACTGGATCTCATTCTGGAACCAACACTACCAATAACAATATAAGAAGAGGTGATAGCAGAAGAAATAGGAAAGGTGGCTAGTTAGCCAGATGCATTTGAACCTCATTTTACTCACCAACATTCAAGTCAACAGTTGACCCAACATCCTTGTCATCACAACAAGAGCCAAAGCCTGAAGCCATTGATCCTAATAGTATTTTATGGGGAGCCAACTGCAAAACAATGTAACAATAGATCCAAATACATATGGAACACCCCAACATTGCAAATATTAAGCAAACAAGAGCAAGAAAAAAATAAAAACCCAGTTAAGAACCACCAAAATTCCCAACTGCAGCCGCAGAACCTGAACCCTGCAAAGTTGAATCAAACAACAATAAGAAACATCCAACGAACAAAGAAGCAAGCACCAACCAATTGACCAAGAATGTCTCACTTCCAATCACGGTTGCAGAACCCCAAATGTGAAAACTGGAACAAGACCAATAGGAAAACAAGAACAAGAACAACATGCAAATAAGAAATTAGTGGAGATGAAAGAAGCAAGCATGAACCAGTGAACTAGCAATGCCTTCAAAGAACAATATTTCCCACATTGACTACAGAGAACATTGCAAGAAGTAAGCACCGACCAACTGACCAGGAATGTCGCAGTTCCAATCGCGGTTGCAGAACCCCAAACGTGCAAATTTCAACAAGACCAACATGAAAACAAGAACAACAACAACAAGCAAATAAGAAATCAGCAGAGATGTAAGAAGCAAGCATGAACTAGTGATCCAACAATGTCGTCGAAGAACAATATTGCCCACATTGACTGCAGAGAACATTGCATATAAAAAAAAAAACCCAGAAGAAAATGTATTGTAAGAGGCATGTTGAGTAAACATTTAACACTGTGAAGCCTGTTAGGTAAACATTTAAGTCTATCATAACTGCTTTGTAAACATTTAAGAAATAATGTAGTGTGGTAGGTCTCATACATACAAAAAAAACATTTATTATATTATTTTATAACAATAATAAAATAAAATTAGTAACAATAGTTCAAATAGTAGAGAATGTATTCGAAGGACAAACCTTGGATATGCTAGCATATCAAACATTGGGATAAATTTATCTAGCATAGAATGCTAAGACAAACATTCGAACTAATGCTAGCATTAATCCACCTTTAAGCAATGCATAAGAAAATATATGATTCAAAAAGACAGTATACAATCAAAAAGTTTGGATATGCTAACATATAAAACATTGGGAATAACAAGGCCGACACTAAGACCTCCAATCTGTTATCCAATTAGATCATGACATATATGGTACTTTTTATTATATAAAAATCAATGTTTTTAGTTCCCTAGTTCCAACAATAGATATTATGCAAATATTTGTGGTCAAAGGACAAACTAATACGAGGTCAACGAATTATCGATCACTATAGTCCCTCTATGCCTGTGACAGGGACTAATAATACAATAATTGAGTATTAAAATACTAATAAATAAATATATTAATAAAATATTATTAAAGTAATAATATGTTATTAATTAATTAATACATTAACATAATGTTTAAATTAAATTATTAATAGTTTAATATATATTTTAATGTATTATTGTAACTTATTAATTAGTAATGTATTAATTAACTAATGTTCCTAATAGAATTTATTAATTAAACATTAATGAATTAGTAATGTAGCAATACATTAATAATGTTTTGGAGTAATACATTAATAAAATATTAATGCATAAATAAAACATTTATAATTTTTTTTAAGCAATACATAGTGAGACGATGGGAAATGTTCGTCACATTGCAATGTTGGAAAATACACGTCACAATGCGACATTGGGAAATATTTGTCATAATGCGACATTAACTAATGATCGTTAGAAGGATAATTTGGGAAAGGATCGTCACATTGAGACAGTGGGAAATGTTTGTCACAATGTGACTTTGGGCAATGTTCGTCACAATGTGATATTGGGAAATTATGTTCATCACAATGCAATGTTGGGAAATTTTTGTCACATTTCGACATTGGGAAATATTTATCAGATTGCGACATTGAGAAATGCTATTAGAAGGAGACATTGATAAATGCTTGTGACATTGTGACAGTGGGAAATGTTCAACACAATGTGACTTTGGGTAATGTTCGTCATATTGTGATATTGGGAAATGTTCATCACAATGCAATGTTAAGAAAGGTTCGTCACAATGCTATGATGGGAAATGTTTGATAGATTGCGACATTGGGAAATTTTTGTCACAATACCATGTTGTGAAAGGTTCATCATAATGTGATGTCAGAAAACACATGACACATTGTAGAATCATATTTTTCTTTAGGAACGTTGGGAAATGGTTGTCACAATGTGATGTTGGGAAATTTTTGTCTCACTGCGACAAAGGGAAATGTTCATCACATTTCCACATTGGGAAATGTTAGTGACAATGTAATGTCTGGAATCTTCTTTTACTTTTTAGACAATGATTTATACTTATCCTAACGACATTGATAACAAATCATCTTCAACTTTGCAGATAATGAATTATACTTGTGATAAGGACAGTGATAAAACATCATTCAATAATTTATACACGTATTAAAGACATTGATAACAAATCTACTTGATATATATGTTGTAGATGATGATTTATTCTTTTTATAAGAACATTTAACTAAACCACATATACATAATATAGTGTATATATTGCACCATGATAGAAACTATGACCATTACACATCCATATATACAAAATATATTATGTTAATATATATATATATATATATATATATATATATATATATATATATATATATATGTTGGTAAGATCCTTTTATTGGGGAATACATTTTACATTTTCTTTTTATATATTAGTTATAGTTGTGTTTCATTCTTAATGCCACATGTGGATGATATAATTTGTAAATTGCGCCATCATAAAATCTATGACTTTTCTGCATCCATATATACATAATATATTATATTACGATTCTTATATATATATATATATATATATTGTCCCTTAGTACATTGTGCATTTTCTTTTTATATATTAATTCTAGTTGTGTTGCATTGTTAATGCCCATGCACCTTTCACCATTTTTTTCATTAAAAAAATGACATTGACTTGTATAAGAGTAGGAAATAAACCCATATATATATATATAAGAAAAAAAAGAAAAAAAAAGTTAGCAATGCATGAAAGAATAATTACTAAATAAGTATACAAACTATAATTATTTTACTATTGAATTTACTAAAGAGCATGTTTGAAAAAAAGAAGTATACACTATTTTTTTATTGAAAATGTCATATGATATTTTAATATTTCAGAAATTGATCTTAAACAAACATCTTAATGAAATTTAACAAATATAATAAGAAAATCCCTTTTCAAATTAAAAAAAAAACATTTCTTCAAAATTTAGAAAACTCTGTTCATTACAATTTTACTCAACAACTATATAAATACTATACCATTCCATGATACATGCAAGGTGAGTTTACATCAACACCAATCATTTCACAAATATGTTGTATTTGCAACATTGAATCTTCATCCTTAACAAAAAATAAAGTGTATTGTCAAATATCTGACACTCTGTACTGGTTCTAGCAGAGATGAAATGTTTTAAAAGAGTAAAGTATTCTTCATGTTTGAAAATATGATATAGACCCCAAATAAAGTTTGAAAATTGTTTGTTGTCCATAACCCTGGTTGAGAAAAATACAACAATAATTAGATGTAGTATGTATAATCAAAACAACAAGTTTTATCAGTTTCAGTGTAGATTAGGTGGATGGACTCCTCACCTATCGAAAGTACAAACATAGGAGGAAGGACAAATAATATATAGTTGACAGGTATAAATGAAATAATAATTTTATTTTAAAAATATTGTGATAATTTAAAAGTAATAAAGAGAAACCCCGGATGGGGTGCCACACAACACACTACGATCATGTAACACAAACCCGAGCCCAACCATAAATATGAAAAGATGGATCCCATCCCCTCTCCATTAAATATGGGAGCTTGCCATTACTTCCTGTCAAGAGCTGAAGGACGGATCCCTCACACGAGTAGAATGATGACCATGGAATTCAATGGATGGGGGACGTTAGTGGGAGCAATCATGTTGCTTCTCTACGCCCTTATTCGACACAACAAAAACTTACACCACTTCACCCTCTCCCTACACCAGGCCAACAAATTTGAGCTCTGGTGCAACCACCACAGGACCTATTGCAAAATAGTGATTCACATCACCTCCTCGATGCCGAGGGAGAGAGGGAGGTTGCGCCATGACCCTGCTTGGCATAACTTCGCCACACAATAGAGAAGAAGGAAACAATTTGAGAGGGAAATCTCCATAGCCTGTACTCAATGTGCATAGGTTCCACTTAGTAGAGAGAAGGACATGTCACCTCTAATGGAATATGTGGAGGAAGTGATCCCGAAGGAACCCTTACATATCCCTCCAGAATCCCTTCTCTTCACCGTGTCGAAGAATTGGCAGCCGCTAAGCGATTTTTCAATGAAAGCCACTGCACCAGCACCATGGAGGAGATAGTGGAGGCTCACACTTGTATCGTGGAGGAGGAATTCCTCCACCTTGACTCTCAGGACGCCTTGCTTTCCGGTGGCAACAAATTCTCCAACGCTACAGTGGAGGACGAGGAACTCAGGAAGGAGGATACCACACATGGATGGTGCACATGGATAACATTAAGGATGGTGCACATGGTGCTACATGTGTGGATGGGGGTGGCATGGCGGTGAAGGGTGACAAGGTCCTAGCACCACCACCTATATCGATATCCCCGGAGCCATGGCATGCCCCCCGATCCTTCTTCCACCTGAAACAACTAGATTTAGTGTTTGAGTTGCAAAGCCAGATGGTGGATTAGATCCACCGTGACACACTCATGCACCAACGCATTGACATGTTGTACAAGGCATTTTACAATGCACCGGCTGGGAAAATATGTCTGATGTGCACAAGACCTTTTGTCCTGCAGACTCAGAACGAGCCTCACAACAGAGATCCCAACGACACCACTTCTGATGCTAATGGGTAATTTCATGGAATGGAGCTCAGTCTGGTTTTGGTGTACAATTTCCTTCTTAGATGTTAGTTTTAATTCTGTTCCTATGTCCAGTTCTAATTCCAGTCTAGTTTTGCTTTTAGTTTTACTTTTAGTTTTAAGTTTGAACAATGATGAAAATACTACAGGCCGCCACCTATTGTGGTTTCCTCTTGGCAGGGCAGATGGTGGACCACCATTTTTTGACTTGGACCTCACATGCGGCCAACTGTCCCAGTTTCCGCTAATTCAGCGGAATAGTTGGCAGCCTGGCGACTTGTGATTTTTTGTATGTGACAAGATATAATAGGAATCACCCATTTTTATTTACCAAAAAAAAAGTAATAAAGAGACTAAGTTTAATGGAATGACATACATAAACATATGAAGAATAAAAAAGGAAACGATTAGTGTAGATATTGAAAAAAATATGTGACATTGCAACAGAATGACAATAATTATAGAAGATGTAGCCTTATTTACGATATGACATAATCAAATAATAATAATAATAATAATAATAATAATAATAATAATAATAATAATAATAATATGGTTCTATTTAATGCAATGTAATATTGTGAAAGTGAAAAGTAAAAATTTAAAACTTTATGTTAAGGAGTATCTAAAGTATGAAATGTAGCAACAATAGTATTGTAAAGAACAATATAAAAAGAACCAATGCAAATGATTCCATAAAATATAAGGAAATGGATAAAATATATATCTTGAAAAAAATTTCATAAAACAATATTTATGTTTAAACTTCATAAAATGAAGTTTCCAAATTTCAAAAAATATTTAAATCCCATAAAATTGCCAGAATCTTATTCTAATATGCAATCAGATTGGTGGCATCAACAACACCAATAAAGATCGACTTGACCATGACCATTTTGTCTATGAAGCCAATCTTTTCTCAATTTTCTCCCCTCTTCCCTATCATAAATATGCATATATGTGCGTAGACTTTCCTTTAATGTAGAGAATAACTGCAAAGATGGATCAAATAAGTTGAAAGGTTCACCGTGTTGGTTGGTGAGCATAGATTTAAGGCCATGAAAAACTCTTCTTGTTGCGTTATTTCATGCAAAGCAGAACCAAACTTCGAAGCATCTGAGTTTTCCATAACTGTTGGATAGAAAAAACATAAATAAATAAAGTATGAGCCGAAATACAAATAGAATGTGTGTATGAAAATAAAAATAAAAAATCTTCGTCAGTTACAAAAAAGTTTAGCATGAAAGATTACATGTAGGAGAGTGCAAGTATGCATTTCACAGACATCTTAACATTTATTTCCATGCAACAAGTTATGTGTAATAACATGATAGTTGAAATGTTACTGGTTAATAGTAAATGAATATAACAATATAAATAATTATGCTTTTGTTTTAGAGATAGTAAATGGAAACTACTAAAGGTATAAAACATATAAAAAAAAGGAGAAGAAAAGATTAATAGAAGAATAGTAATTATGAATGACAAAAAATCAACAAAACAAGCACACTTTATGAAGAGATAAAGTACTTACATGGGATGCTACAATGATAAGGATTGTAATCGTTGCTCTTATTTATTCCTAATAGTAACATAAGCACTATTTTTCATCTTGGCATAACATTGAAAAGGGAAAGGTGGAGATATGCGCAAACCATCTATCAATTTGAATCTTAATATGGATGTGAAGGTAACTCTTGAAGCTCTTTCTTCCCTATATCAATAGTAGCTCGATCTAAAGTCAAACTTTGTGTTTTGTGTATAGTAAGAGCCCATGCCATCTTTAGAGGAATTTGTTTCCGATTTCCTCTTGTAACAGGTGTGATGGGAACAATATTCAGATTATTTATTTTGAAAGGAACACCAATGCACTTATAAAAAAGAATAATAGTTAACATTGGAAGTTGGGGTGGCTTTGTACCAGGCCTATAATAAATTTTCTAAATGTAACCAAGTGCATCATTAACTAATATAGTTTCAACCCACAAGTTAGATGTCAATATGAAACGATGAACATGGCATAGAAAAACCTCACGTTCTAGCTGATCATCATCAACACCAACAATTTCATCCCATCTTTTATGTTAAGCTACAAATTGTGCAATTGGAGTATTTAATGATTTTAACATTTTCCTATTATTCAAGGTGACCAAATCATTTGTTGGGAACAAGTGAATTGTTGAATGAAATAAACTCCTTTCCATTGGAGGAAAAATTATATCAACCCATGAAATAAGATCCCCATCATAAATAATGGGTTCAACGTTTCTTATGTTATTCAAGAGTTGTCAAAAAGAAGCTTTCCTTGGATGATTTCGTTACTGTCAAAATATTGTATCCAAAGTAACAAAAATGTTGAATTTTTTTCATAAAACTTTCCCTCTTTTATTATCTGCATACAAAGGATTATCTTTGACAGGAGGCAATTGACCAAGGTCACCCACAAGAATGATATATAAAGTCAAAGATATCATGACAAGTCTAAACCACATCTAATAATCAAGGGACCTAAACATGTGCATCAAAACTACCTCATCAACTTAAACAAATTCTCAAAAACCCTATACAACTGACCAAGTTTAATTATGGGAGGGGTGTCATAAAAGTCCTATTGGGTAGACCAAATCCCTCAAGTAGGGGATGTTCCCAAGGATAACCTTTCAAGGTTATGTAGTGGATGATGAGGTGGAAGGGGTTTAGACTTCATAGTTCAATGAATTTCATGACATACAAGGGATTGTATTATCTCATTTATGGGTACCTTTATAGAGGGTGTGTGGTACCTTCGTTTGCAATGCACTTTTTCCAAGCCCATGTTCTTACCAATATTTCTTTCTTTCATGTTTTAAGGAACAAGTTGAAGGCCATTGTCTTGGCTTGGTGTCTAGATAATGACAATGTCATTCAAATACCTCACGAAAATGAGAAGGATGGCCCATGATGAGACCCCCTTTCTCTCAATTGTGTAACTAAGAGCCACTAATATGGCTTGGTGACCAAATGATGGTAATGACATACCTCTAAATACCTATGATCATGATAGGATGATTCATGATGATACCTCCCATCCTCCAACTAACCCATTAAGCATTCACTATCATTTATTTTTGTAGGTCCTGCATTTCTTATAGAGAAGCATTTCGTTTCTTTCTTGGGGATCCATGGGTGAAGCATATGGAAGGTATGTATTTAGGATTTTATCCTTTTACCCAGTAAAAATCCCTATGGTTCTTCAACCCCCTCTTACCATGAAATGAGGTACATGCCCTTCTTGGGTCATTAAAGTCAAAGGGCTGAGAAGAAGGCAATATTATGGGAGTGTGATAAGCTGAAGGTGGTAAGTATGGTCGAGAATGGTACGATAACCCATTAGGGGACCCCCAGTCACAAACCTTTCCCAAAGGTTGGCTAGTTACTAGTAAATCTATGACACTCTCCAAGGTGAAATAGGTTCAAAATAGTAATGTCCAAGAAGGTTTTCTAAATAAAAAGAAGATCAAATACAACATGTTTAAATGCCTTAAATATTAGGGTGATTACTTGCCACAATACCTGACTTGTATCGCATGGAGCAAGACCCATCTGCCTTCTAGAAGCTAGCTGGTGTGCTGGATGCGCTAATGTTGGATCAAAATGTGGTGATGGAGCAGGCTTCCGTATGTGAAAGTGGGCATTGTTGGCCATGTGGTCTCTCGACACTCCATATCTGCAACATGAGGGCCTTAAGACATGATCTTCTTAGTTATCCCACAAAATGGGAATAACAATCTCCAAGTGGGATATTGTTGGTTGTGGAGCTTGATTGTCTTCCTAGTTCATATGCAAGTCAAGATACTCTATGATACACAATTCTCCCCCCCCCTAGTCTTGAGGGAACCTTTTTTTTTTTAAATGCAATTTAAATATTGTAATTTCATAGTCAATTTGAACTATTCATTATAAGGTTGGAGATCTGATGGTAGAAGTTCTGCTAGGTTTTTTTCCCCTAGAAGTGAACCCTCTTTTATGTATGAGGGGATTGTATTGCTGAGACAGATTAATGTGAATATTGTATACTGAGAGAGGAGATTGTGAGCGA
>ML777260.1:660821-673207 GCA_009831015.1 Picea engelmannii | reverse complement strand
TCTCATGCGTAAATATATTGGGATTAGATGACCAAATCCCTTTAAAGTAATAGTGACCTTTTGAGAGACACATCTCACGTTAGATATTTTTCCAAAGGACATACACATAAGTGTCGTTTGTTTCTCTAAATATATCAACTACCACTACTACATATGACCAAAATTTCCATGGTTTTTCGTTGTTATTGCCACACATATCTGTCACACTTTCCACGAAGACAAACAATATTTTTCGTGGAAATTTTTACTTCACACTATATCCACACACTAAGATTATTTGTGGAAACAACGACGAAATCAGGCCTCCATGTGTCATCATCCTAAATATTTTATGTTAAATTTTTTTGTTCACATCATCATAATTGTGAAAAACTATAGTCAGTAGACCGACAAACATATGTCGGAAAGATGGAATCCCATAGAGAATATTTAACTTCTTGCCATAAACATTTGTTGCTATAGAGACACAAGTTCATCATAATGAGTTACATATAAGTGGTAAGAAGAAGAGATGTACACCTTCTTGCGATGAACATGCATCGCTATAGAGATGAAAACATGTGGCAATAGCGACGAAGTTTCGTGGCAGAGTATAAAACCCTCTAATGGCTTGCGACGCAGATGCCATACTTGTGACAAACATACGTCACTATAGCGACAACTTTTGTAGGTTTAAAAAAAAAAACCTTGATAGTTTTCTAGTCTCCGAAAACAATGATATGCTACAGAAGTCCCCATATTCATGATTCACAAAATCCTTAGTACTATACCTAATGAAGAATATGATTTATTGTTGATTCATGCACAAATTTTATGTCTAGCATGAATCCATTATCCTACTTCATGGATGCAGCCTTTCAAGGAGGGATGACGTGTAGTGAACCTAATTAACACAATTATTACTATTAATTATTATTACTTAAGTTCCATAGAGGTCACACCCATTCACTATGGACCATGTGTCGCATGTCGGATACTCGTATATTTTAGTCCTTTGTGTCCCATTTCACAGTGTCATGTGATTCATAACAATTCAACTTTCTTTTTAAATCTTGAACTTCGATGAATAAAAGGAGTTGTGTATCTAGAGTTCCTGATCTCCCAAGTCTCAACACTTCTATTCTAGAATAATTTCTTTTGATATAAGTTTATTCAATCAATGGTCATTTACATTTTGTGTCTTCTTTATTTATCCCAGATATTTTTACAAATATTTTTCTCCATGCACAATCCTATGAACAACAACTATGAAAATAGTAAAACTACACCTACATATGATACTCTACCCACAACACCAAATCCTACGCTCTAACAAGATTATATATAACTATGCAAAGTTTGTGTTATGAGTTTAAGTCATATCATTAACTCTTATTTTATGGGTATTATTTATATTTGTTTTTTCAAGTGTAAGGACGGTATCAACTTTTCCACAATACTGATCCTAATATTTCTAATTCAAGTAAGAACTCTAATTTTCCTTATTCAGGCTATTATCAACATACCACTATTGTTGATTGATGCTTATGAGATTAGTTGAAAACATTGAGCCAACATCACAAACTTCTTTGATGATGTTACATATGCCCATATGAAAGAACAATCATACATTGCATGGTTAGCTTGTTGTAATCAATATTCAACATATTGGAATCATTTGATTCACAAAATACAATAATCATATGAAGTATTTAACCTTCTAAAGCTAAGTAAGTGTAAGATCTATTTCAATTTTATTGAAAAGGAATCCCATACTTACTGGCCCCAGCTTCATAGACTTCTTCTGATGAAAAAATCCATTGATGGAGGAGGAGCCATTATAAAAGAGCCAAATCTGGATTGTTCTGCATGAAAGGAACTTCTTGGTGTAGCTACAGATGATTGCAACACTAAAGAATGCTCAAACGAAAGATCCAAACTTCCTTTCACATGACTATTCCCACCATAGTCATCTTTAATTCCACAAATCATTTCATTTTCCCTGGCCTAGTAAAAGAAAAAGGTACCAAACTATTTAAAAGTTCCAAATATCAAGACATGCATTATAGTACCTTGAACACAACTTGATTCAACTAAATGTTTTAACTTGTGGAAAAACATTCATAAAGAATTATTGTCATATATCTTTCAGTCTTACCCAATCAAAGTCTTTACAGAATATTTACACACATAGAGGCGGTGTAGAGACAATGCCTACGAATCAAGACAAAGTTGAATGTCTGTATAAGAGTGTACTAAATTGGCATAAATAAAAAAATGAAAATATTAAAAAAAAATAGTTATCACAACAATCTAAGAACACATAATAGTCTTTATCATTTTTCTGTGTAACAACACAAATAAACTATAGTTAAAATAAAAATCATAATGCATATACAAAACTGTGGCCATTCATTGATCCTGGAATGTAATTAGTGCCACGCTTATTTCCAGTACCAAAATAGATTTCCATGCCAATCAGGATTCAACATCAAAGGCAATTTCATAAAAGCATCATTGCCTTTGCACATTATCAGATGCAGTAAGCTCTTCATATCTACATGAAATATTATGCTAAATACTCATGGAGTCATATCTACATGACATATCCTACTAAATATTAATAAAGCCATATATATTTGTGTGAAATTTCATGACATTATTCAGCCCATAGTTCAAGGTACCAGAGATGCATCAAATACTAGGAAAAAGGACAAAAACAAATGCCTTTGTTTTCCCTTATAGGAATGTGATTTCTGAGTACTAAGTTCCCCCTGATTAATGAATGTGTCCCTCATATTGCTCTGTCCCTTCCATCACCTTGACTCCCTTCTCCTTGGTGGTTGTTCCTTACCCTTGTGCCTTGTCTAACTTCTTAAGCCTACACCTTATGACTATGCACATAGGATCTGCGCACTCCACTCCCTATCCTGCTTGTGGTTGAATGGTAGGGTTAGATATTCAAGGAAGCTCACATTCCAATCCTTCAAATGATAATTCCTCGAGAAGAGAAACCAATTTTTCCTTACAGGAAAAAGCTTTGGAGAAAATTAAAGTCATCGAGGGGAAGACAATTGTCGTAGTCCAGAAGATGGATTTAGTTTTCCACACCCTTCAGCTTTGGATCTTTTTCACGGAATTTGAATTGATTTCTAAAGGCATTGATAAAGCTAAGAGGTATGCCATTTTATGTTAGTATTTTCTTGTTTTTCTTCATGTTGTCCAAGGTAGTCTGATGTTTATTGACTTTGGTAGCCATCATGCAGTTTGTTTGAGGAAGGGGATGATTGGGAAAGGAAAATCCAACTGAAGGTGTATGGAGGCCTTCACTGTATGTCTACATGAAATTTCAAGAAAGCTGCTGATTTATTTTTGGATTCTATTTCAACATTCACAACATATGATTAATATTGTCTTCATTTAAAAAGATATATTTTACATAGTAATTTTAAAATTTTAATTGTTAATTGGGTGTAGGTAAAGTGGTTGGGAGAAAAGTTGTCACTCTCCCTTTGAGCTCAAATCCCACTTTCTGACATGCTTAATTTTAGTGAGCCAAATATATGTTGACCATTAGTGAACTCATTTTCACTTGTTGGAAAGCCTCGAGAATTTTCAAATTTTGGTTTACGTTGGGTACTTTTCTCAAAATGAAGGTAAATGCCTAGTGAATTTCCCCAGGGTATGTATTAAGAGAAAAAAAATCTCATATTCTAACTTTCCTCCCAAAGTATCTATCTACATGTACATGTGTATTGAATTTGTTGTATGCACATGTTTGCAAGTGCATATAATTGGAGGAGAAGGTGACGATGATATAATGCTAGGGAGGAAATCAGAAGCACGAAGGGGTTGAGGACGAGGGTCATTGTAAGTATATACATATGCACAAAAAGAGAAACCCTAAAATCATAAGGAAATTCATGATTCCTAGTGAGAATGGATTCAGATTGAAGAGTTTCAAATATGAAGATTGCTAAGAGCTCAAAAATAATGAGTAGACTTCTTCACTATTGAAACAAGTGGAGCCCAAAACCTAAGTAGGATCCATAACTAAAAACAAATACAAGTGTCAAAGGTATATCCATAATCAAAGTTGTATCCAAGAACGAAAGTTGAGAACCATGTTTCAGAGAAGCAAACAAAAGGCACATTCATCTATAAATTGCTTTCCTAGAAGATTTTGTAGACTGAAATCCTCTTAATGGAGAGGTGCAATACAAAATGGATCCAAACAAAAACAAATGGTTGTAAGACTCAATTATCACAAGAAATATGATAATTAATGGGGGTTAAAAAGATAAAAGAAAAACGAGAATGCAAACATTAAAAAAAATGAAAGAAAAAAAAGAAAAAATAATGAATGGAAATAAATGAAGTAGGAGAGAATTTTTTGGAATTGGAATGGAAGGAAAAATACTCTTGTCCTTCCCATTACTCCGAGCTCTGCCTATTTCTTCTTGTAATTTGACTCACAAATGGATTTTTTTCTAAGAAGTGAGGATGCAGAAGAGGACTAGCAGTGAAAATTGTTGAATGACCCATGAGCCTAGAGGTTGCATTGCAACCTAATATGGTTAAAATATACACTAAGAAACATTCAAATTTGGTTTTCCAGGGTAAATATTTTTGTTTTATGATGTGTCTACTTTCAAGTGACATGATAAATTCTCTATAGTATTGAATTAATTTAGTATTTCAATTCATGGTCTATGTTGTTGTTAGAGGCTAATGGTTGTCCAACATTCTCATATGAGTTAATTCAGAGAAATGTTGAACCCCAACAATCACATAGAATCCCTTCAATCAATTGTTCCCTTGTTTACTACAATCTATAGATTTGTACCATGTAATTCACTATAGCATTCAAAACCAATCACTAAGAAATCTATACCATTTGTTTATTGTGTCCAAGATGTCGATGGTTGTGGTTGAAATAATGTTTCCATAATTGTTATTCCTAATCTAGATTGCTAGTTTTAACTTAAATATAATTAACAATTAATCTGCCTACCTGATCATTGGGTATCCTACTTGAGATGTATCCATGTTAATTAAGTGATTGAAAATATTCCTTGTTCCCTCGAGCCCCTTTGATACCTGTAATATACAAGCCAACCTCTCAACACTTGAATTGTTTTCCATCCTCTGGAAAATCAAATTGGCTACAAAGCTCAATATCATGAACATCACATTTTCTCCTTCAAAAAGCCACGTGTTAAGAGAATCTCGATTTTTTCCTTCAGCCACACAAAGGGAATAAGAAAAAAATGTGTATATATTATTTAATGGAATTTGGGGTGGATGTTGAATGTCAAAAACATGATCCTCCATTTGATTGGAGGCATTGGGACACATCCCTATTCATTGAAGTTGGCGTAATATGTTATATTTTTCTATTGAATTGTCAAGAAGTGGCATAAAATGTTTTTACCTTGGCAAGATTTGGGTCATTCCTTCCATTGGTAAAAATTCAAGAGTAATAAAGTGTCTCATTATTGGTCTTGATTTGGATATATAAATTCCCAATGCTTCGAAAACACTGGAAGGAAACAATATCATGTATGGAATGTTTAATATATAAATTCTCAATGATTCAAAAACATTGGAAGAAAATGATGTCTAATTGACTCTTCTAGAATGGAGGATTTTGGTTCTGACTTCTAAGATGCACTTGGTATCCATAACTAACTTCCCCTCTTCATCCAGTAAGGGAAGTTATGTCTATACATGGATTGTTGTGCCCAACTGTTTCTTCAAACATGAAACATGGAAAACATCATGCAATTTCTTCTTGTTAGGTATATCTAAGGCATAGGCTACTTGGCCTATCCTCTTATGGATTTGATAGGGGCCATAAAACATGGATGTAATTTTATGGTTTTTGTATTTTTTGAGAAAAAAAAAATCATATGGATGGAGACGGAAAAACACCCAATCTCCTACCTCAAATTCATGATCAATTCTCTTCAAGTCTGCCTGTTGTTTGATTCATTTCCTTGACTACTCAAGTTAAGTCTTGAGGATACAAAGGAATTCATCAAAAGTGGCTAGGTAATATTCCACCACAAGTGATTTGAAATTGGTGACAACATATTCTTTTATTGATGGGGGAGGATAGCCATATAAAGCCTCAAGGGAGTCATTTTTTCCAAAATGTGATATGTGGCATTATACCACCATTATTCCTTATGCAACCAATTGTTCCATTGTGAATGACAATCATTCACAACATTTATCATGTTCCCTTCAAGGAATTTATTTACCACTTCAGTCTAACCATCTATTTGTGGATGGTAAGAATTACTCATGGTTAAGGTGGTCCCAACTTGATGGAACATTTCCTTCCAAAATTTGCTAGTAAATTTGGGATCCCTATCACTCATATGGCATGATTATGAGTGGGGCCAAAAACTCACACATGTTGTTCCTATTCTCCATAGCACCGAGCATTAAGGTGTCATCAAAGCCGATGTAGGGAGGTGTTGAGATCAATTCCTTCTTCCAAATTTTCCTTCCCTTTTCTATTTTCCTAACTTCTTTTTTTTCCATCTTCTATACTTTCCCTTTTTTCCATTTTCCTTTCTTACCTTCTTCTATCCCTTTCTAGTTACCATACTTAGTCGCATTTAAAAAATTAGTGGGTTCCCAGGTAGGCGGATTCATGGGTCTTCATCCCCATCCATTTTCCTATGCCACAAGTCTGTTTGACCGCTTTACTATATTATACTTAGCCTTTTTTTCAACATCATGGGTTCATGGGGTCGAGCTTTCATTCTCCAAGTTCTGTGATCTCCACTTTGCACCAAAAATTCTGTGATCCTCATTCAACCATCAGACTTGTCGCAGGTCCTAAGTCCCTAAAATAATTTTATTTTTTCTACATGCAAGTCTGATCGACCACTTTTCTACACTTAAATTATTTTTTATCATCCACAACTACGGGTTGGAGAGTTCCCAGGTTGGCGGGTTCATTAAAAACTTCATATTCAAAACTACTCTCATTCATCCTTGTCATTCTTGAGATTTTTCCAATATGCATTATATGTTCTTTAATGCTAACAACTAATTATGAAAGCTTCAAAGAGATTGTGATTAACAGAGAAATACTCAAGGAGATTATTCATTAAATTGCATTAATTCTCCATTTTCCAAAGGATTATATTGTTTTCATCTCTCTGAAAGGATTTATTTCAAGTTATTATTCAACTGAAGAATACTCTCGTCAACCTAAATGGCAGCAACAACTAGACAACAATTATGCGGAGATACTTTGAATATTTTTGGTCATGATGACCAAAACTTTCAGTGGTCCAGAGCATATTCATATTGCTCATCTCCTCCTACAAAAAAGACATAATCTGAACATATGGAATTGCTCGCGCAGGGTATGTTCCTGAGGTATTAGACTACAAAGAACTTGTTGCATGGTGCGTTGATAATTACGTGATGAGACGAAGAATTATACAACTCCAACATCTTTCCCCCATTTCCCTTTCACCACAAGTATTTCACAAGATGTTGAAACTACCAGAGCCAACACTTACCTTCAAAGGATAAGAGTGTAGATATTTTCTAAAGAAACATAACAATGGCCTGGATCTCCTGCTTGAATATTTGGAGAATAACATGACTATTATAGAAGACATAACCAAGATCTAGGTTGATTCTTTTAAAAACCCCTTTCTAAATATTGTGTGGTTGTTCACCAGGTTGACAGGTTGAGAAAGCACTGCTACCATTTCTCTCATGATTCTTTATATTTGTATTTTACAGTAAAATAAAGGGCTATCTTTGACTAGGGAAAATTGATTTCCATCGAAATCTCATCCTAGTTATCACATTACAAAAGGGAATTTTTTTTCGTTATGGCTTCCTATTTGGTATTTTCTATAGTGTATTGTTGTCAATTTCCAAAATTGATTATAAGTAAGAGGGAGAATTGTGAAATAGATCTAGTTACCTTATGGTATCATGCATTGTGGAGACACAAGAATTCTCTGTATTTTTATGAATTTTACAATGATTTTGTCTCAGTCTTCAAAGGGTTGTTGTTTGGTTAAAACAACCCCAGGATATATGACCAAGCTAACAAATTCTTGGAGAAAAAGGGAACGATAGAATAGATGGAAAATCACAGTGTCATCAAGATATTCTATTCCAAAGAAAATACTCTTTTCTTCCATACCATGTATCTGGAAAATTGTTTATTACAGAAGTGGCAAGGCAATACAACTTCTGGTTACATTTTTTCCATGAAAAAAGGAAAAAACAATTCAAACCCTTGTCATGGAAGATTGGAGATTTCATTTTCAGGATCATAAATAAAATTGACACATTTTCAAGCGATTTCAATAACGTGAGCTTAATATATGTTGAAAATATCAAGGGATTTGACCCTAACAAGATATTTGTGGAACACATGCTTTCGGTAGGATTCAACAACTCATTCATTCATGCTACCTTGAATGAATAATAAGAAGAAGGTAACGACCAAAGTACCCTTGTACACGAGGATGGTGACCTAGAAACAATACTACACACTAATGAGTTGTATAAGAAAAAAGGGAAAGGTCCTAGTAAAAGGAGCTCCCAATCTCCAGTTGTTACTCCCAAAACTACCACATCCCAGAGAAATGCTCCAAAAACTCACCCAGTTAGAAATATTTCCAATAGTAGTTCAAGCAGTGGAGGAGAGATGAATCCCCCCTCTGGGAAAATTGAGAATTCACATAAGTTTCCTATAAGAAAGAAAAGAAAAAATTTGATACAAGAAGAAGAGGACAACCTCATAGTAAATGACATCCAAATATTTTCTTTGGATGACATGGAGCTGGAGGCAGATATTGAGAAAATATTTCCCACGATGGAACAACCAGAAATTGTAACTCAACAAAATGTTTTATTGGAATTTGTTGCAAATGATATTTTTAGTGAAGAGGAATCCTTCACTTTTCAAAGTGTTATTTTTGATAAGGAGTCTAAAAAATTGATTGTGGAAAGAGGTGATCAGAAAATAAAAAAAGGAAAATATCGCTCAAAGGTCGACCTGAAAGACATGCGGCCTTCCCAAATCTCTAAGATTCACAAAGCAACCAATGATTCTCTTGACGATTCCATTGATGGGTTGGAGGATGAAAATGTCAAGCTAAAACAAAGGATCAAAGAGTTTGAGAATGCCTTAATGCCTCTTCCAATCCTGGCTAGCCCTTTATCAATGTTCAAACCAACCAGACCCGCCATTAAGTTGAAAGGATCTTCAAGCCTACTCACAACAGTCAAGAATTATGTAGAAAAAAATATTAAGAAGAGAATGTCACTAATAACAAAGGCATGGGAGGTTTTGAAAAATATTGTTTCTTTTGGCTCAAGGGCACATTCCTTCCATGAATATCTACAAGTTGATCTAAAGAACGAAGAAGGTTTCTGCACTAATGTTGTATTACCATTTGGAATCAAAGTCTCTAACATGACATAATTGAGAAGAAGAGAGGAGGATATGACTTCCCCAAGTCGAATAAAAAAGCTAAATGCTTGTTGGAAGGAAAAGATAAAAAATTTGAATAACATTGTTCAAGCATGCAGCGAAGCCATACTGAAAAGAGAATAATTATTCAAGAGACTCACGAAGATAGACCTAGCAGGAGGTACTAACGAAGTACAATACCCTAAATTAATTCTCAACTCAATGTTTCTAACAAAGAAAAAATTTGACGAACAAGTTGAGATATTTAAAGGGTTATCAGTTGAAATTTTTTATGGCATACTCGAATATAATGAAGATGAAATAGAAAATTATCTAGTTGATTATTTCGAGAAAAATCAAGATATTGAGGAAGAATTACATGGTATTTCTCTTGACTTAAGAGATTTGGAAGGTGAGTTATTCAACATTAAAATATGACATGAAATAAACGTCGCACCAATGAAAAGTTATATTGAAGATTGGTTCAGAAAGGAAATCGACAAATTAACCAAAGAATGGCAAGAATCAGTTGAGACGGTTCCTATAAACATCAATGAAGGCAATAAAAGGACATCAACAAGTAAGTGAATACATGAGAGACCATCATAGTAAGTTCACGCTAATCACATTTTGCTTTCTTTATCATTTTTTCATCCAGTTACTTCGCTTCTTTGACTAGAAAGGTTTAACTGCAATCTAATAACTTCTCCATGTCTTCTTTCCAGGTCTTGCTACTCTGCATTTCCCACCATTCTCCTTCTACATCTTACTTCTTTTTCATATTTTCTTAATGGTCTGTGGGAGCCCCAATCCTAGTCCTAAGGACAAACACATTTAAATTTCAAGGCTTTGTAACAAACTATATATTTTTTTCATAAATCCCAAGAGAACTATTTTGGGATCAGTTTTGACTGTACTTTTTAAATCTTAGTTTTCAGTATAAAGTATTTGAGATTGATCTATCATTATATTTATTTTATCTCCTCCTGTTTCACTCTATTAAAGTTCTCTTATGCATGTAGAACATATTCTTTTATTTTATGTGATCAGAAATCTTTAGTTTAACTATGATGGATGTGAGGAAATTTTTTCTATCTCTTTCAAATGTATGAAGAGTGTGGTTCCTAGTCATTTCTTAGGAACTCTCTTAAAAAAAAAAAAAAAACATTTTCTTTCTTGTTATTTTTTCTTGCAATCTTTATATTTCTTTGATTATCACGATGGACTTCTGCAAAGTCCCATATTCTAAAAATATAGAGTCCCAAGAAAATATTAAAACAAAGAGGAGTACCACCTCTATAAAAACACAAGGGGATTTTTATCCTTGTTAGGTTGTCGTTTCGATCCTAACAGATTCAAGCGTCAACATTTTTGGTGACCATACTGGGGAATGAATTGAAATTTTAAATCTGGTTTAGCATTTTTTGAAAAATACATGACTTTTCCTTAGGATGATCAACCCCACCTGGAAATTGGATTGAATAATCAACGAAGCATCTTACACCAGCTATATAATCTGGTAATAATGACAGCCGAAGCACGAGAAGAATTGGAAAGGTCTTGACATACATTGGTCCAAGAATAAGAAAGAGAGATACTCCGAAGACAGAGGAGAGATGAGCGACAAGATTGAAGGAATGAAAGGCCAGCTAGAGCAGCACAAAGACAAGGCCGTGATTGAAGCTGAATGAATACAAGGGACCCATTACTAGAAGTAAAAGCAAGCAACTTTGTATCCTAAGAAGTGGAAAACATATTCCTTAAACATCTTTGAACATCGTCGAAATAAATGAACAACCATGAGAATAACCACGAAGAGAACTGATGGGTAAACTATATGCATTAATTTCCCTCAATTAAATTATCAACTAGGGTAAGTAGAATTAGAGTTGTGACATAGTATGAGTCAAGGTAGAGCAAGGGTTAACTACTTTTGAGGTTTGGAAAGTGGATCTAGTTGGGAAAAAATAAGGTTTATCCTAGGGATCGGTACTTTATCTTTGATTTACAATTATGTCTTTAGAAGAAGATTATAAACAAACTGAACTATGTTTAGACAATAAGCTTTTATTTTAAATATACAAAGTAATCTACAACTATGAATGGTGAGCTCATTATTCTAAGTAAACAAATATTGAATAAGAACAAGCTATCTTTTTTTAAGAGCAATCTACAATTATGGACAATGAGTTTATAAAAACAAGTTCTCTTTCAAAAGCAACTCTTCGAAGTGAACTCTATTCTTAAAGCATCTTTTCAAAAACTCATGATTAATTCTATTCTAGAGGAAATAAATCATATATTTTACACTAGTCTCATTGACTGAAAGTAAACAACATCATAAAGACATTTAAATATATTGGTTGTGTCTACGATAGCGAATTATATCACAGTGGAATCTTAGTACTAATGATAATTCAAGTGAAATCAACTCAATGTTAATTTCTACAGAGATGTGTAGAAATTTCCAGGTCCTATCAGCTGTCTTCTTGGTCTGTCTTTGACCAAGCTAAGACTCTAAGTTTCTTGCTGTCATAAGTTTTAATTTCTGCTGTTTTATAATAGCCAACTGTAGTTTTTGTTTTGCTGATGTGTTATGGTTGTTATCTCTGTTTGGGTGCTCTTGCAAGTAGTTTTATGTTAGGAAAAATACATACATGCTTACCAAATAATAACAACACACCTAAAATATCTTTTCTACTGAAATATGGACAGATCTAAGAGCTAATAAACAACCACTAAAATGCATGTGTAGACACAGGTATTTTTGGTCATATGACCCTGGATAAAACCCCCCTGGGGAAAACCAGTTTTGAGATATGATGTATATATGAGGTAGAGATAATATCTTTTACAGTAAACAAAATACAATAAGAACCTGGTACAATAGAAACTCCAGAATGAAGAAGATATCCAAGCTCAAACTGCCAGATGCCCAAAT
>ML777260.1:606225-654375 GCA_009831015.1 Picea engelmannii | reverse complement strand
TGTAAATCCCCTCCACAGGAATGATGCTCCTGCTGCTATGATCACTCTGCAACTGACATCAAGGAAATCTGATGGCTAGAAACTTCTCCAGGAAGCAAACAGCCTGCTAAAGCCATGCGCCCTCCTCAAAGATGAAGTCTCTCTAGTAAAATAATGGTGAATGCTGCTCCAAGCCTCCATGAATGAATGCTAGCAGCCTCCTCCAATGCTCCTCATGCAACAAACCTCATGCTCAAACTCCAAAAACTCCTCCTCTCACAAGCAAAAGTCTCCTCATGAACAATGCGCCCCTCCTTTGGCCTTTTGCCCCTCTTTTGGCAAGAATAGGGAAACCTAGATTTGGATGGATGAGATCATCCCAAATAAAAGGTTGAGATCACTCCACATAAATGTAATCTCAAAACCCACTTTTGGGTTAATTTCCTAAGTCAACTTATGTCCCCTCAAAATCACCAAAAATGTAATTTAATGTTCACTTTTGCCAAAAGTGACATTATGCACTTTAACCAAAGTCAAAGTACAAATAGACATAAAGTACTAGGAAAAAGTGCCAAATGACTTTCCCACATGTGCTAAGGAAGGAAAACACATGGGGAACACCTCCTCAGGTACTAATCTCAACAAGATGTGCAGAGTATAAACAAGACAATCTACTGAAATTCTTGTCATTGAGGAAATATCAATCGATTAAATACATATTTTCATATTAACATAATCCATAACACTATTCAAAATATATTTGAAATTATCACTATCCTATCACACCAAGACCGGAAATATTCTAGTACATAGGTAATAAAATATGTAGCCCTGCAAAGATTAGTTTTTAAACCATAACTTAAGGAGTCATAAAAGATTTTTATATACATTGTTTAGATGACCAATCTACAAACTAGAATATAATTTATGTGAATGATAAGAGAACGATATATGTATATATGAACATTGAAATGAGAAAGATTATGTACGTAACTATGAAATACAATATAAGTGGTTAACCTGCATAGAAGAGTTATATGTCAGAAAATATACAAGTAGATGTCTAGATGTGGAAAATCACAAATATCATGCATAAAAGAGTTAGACGTATAAATATGAATCTACAACAAGTAAACACAATACACAGACCACTGGTGGGCTCCTAGGTAGTCGTGGTACTACTCCATCCTAATAGACAATCATCGCATCACTTATATTAACACCATAATTGAGTTACATAACACATTCAGTATAATGGCTATATTATATCGTTGTCTTTTTGTTCTGAGAAACCTCAGTATTTATAGAGTTTTTAACATGAATGATAGGTCGACCACTAAAAGGGTTGATGCTCTCCTACAACAGAAAATCATTAAAAAAATAACATACAACATCTTCTAGGAACTTCATGCGCTCAAAATATAGGCCGAACGCAACTGTTCGAATCAAGATGTAATGAGTCATGTTAGCGATAATTCTTGTCCCGGGCTCGAGAGCACCCAGACCTGCTGGTTGCACGGGAAGTGCTAAGCACAACACGGGAGAATCCATTTTTCAGTAGCGAGTCGAGCGAGCGGCCGAATTTTTTCTGTCGGCAGCCGAGATCCACCTACAGAGTTAATCGACGGTCATCGGGTTTTTGGGGCTGTCAAGTTGCCCGGGGTCTAGAAAGAGGGAGCATCAATGATTCAAAACAAATTTGGATCGTTCGATCCAATCGGGACAGGTGGCAGCCTGTCAGTGTATCAGGTATCGGGAGTCAGGAAGCTCTTCGTTCATTGCAGTGGAAATCTCCGATCGGCGAAACACCGAAAGCGCCTTTGGTGCTGAGCCTACGGTCTTAGCCCCGGGTCTTATCAAGCGAGCTTGCGAAGGGGGGACAACCCCTTTTATATTAAGTGGATACTATCTGGGCCATCCATCTGAAAGACACGCGGCGTGCATTCGTATCATGTCAGCATTCGGGAGTTCGAGGGGTAAGCACTCCTCTCTTTTTCACATTTCGAAACCCCGAACCCCAAAATGCCGATAGGACCCCATATCTCGAGGCCCCAAACATCGAAAGCATTGAAGGTGCCCAAAAGTCGGGCCCGCAGTATTACGAAACATTCTTGACCATCCATCCACTTAGGACATGTGGCATATGGTCGGCATATCGGGTATCGAAGTTTCGGGAAACTCGGGACCTCACATTCATAGCAGCTGAGATTGTCGACTAGCGAAATTCCAAATGCACCTTTAACGATAGCCACAAGGTCACAACCCGTGGTCGCCTGGGAAATGAAAAAGATGCACAAAGGGGGCCAAAGGCATCGGGCCCTGTCGCCGAAAGGTTCATTGTGTTCTCCGGGTGCCATGGATCTGATCTCAAGATTGGTTTCTGCCTAAAAGTAAATGAAGGTAAGGAAGAGGTGGGTGAAACCTCTCTTCGTGCATTAAGTGCAAGATATGAAGAGCCTGGTTGGCGATCTTCCCGAGGGGGGTTCTGTGTACCCATGTCTCCAAAGAAAAAAGGTCATGCCGAGTCCTCGGCCAACCAGAAAAGTCTGCACACGCCAAATCGACATTTAATGGCTCAACTACTTCCCCTGCAGGAGCCATGTGCAGTTAAGGTGGCGTCCGACAGAGAAATATCCATTCGAATTTCGCTGAAGGGACACCAAGCTTTAGATGACCGCACACGCCTCCATGAGGTGATTTTCTCTGAGTATTTAGACTCAGTCTTTGTATTTTTGAAAAGCATCGATGGTAGAGCAGAGCTCCCTACTGTAAAGTTTTAACTGATATTCTAGTTTGTGGGTTATGCATCTGTATATGAGATATCTTGTTTTATGACAGACAATTTTTCTTACTCCATCTGATTTTTGTCTCATGCTAAGAGAGTTCATGATTGACTGATTCGCGCAAGTTATTGCAGTTATGTTATGATAAAATATTTATTGTTGCATTATTGCATTCTCTGGCTTTGCGTTTGAATGTAAGATGATATTGCATTTGGATGTCTCCTTCCTCAACCTGTTATAAACCTGATGTTAATAACAGACCTTTGTGTTCCTCTTATATAAGTCTTCCACCTGTTCACCCCTTAGTACACTTCACTGTCTGAAGTTCATGCAAGACCTCACCTGCCCATGCATTCTTGGCCTAGTTTCAGAGTTAGAGATACATCGTCTTGAGTTAACCTCCATTTGATCACCTCATTAAACAAAACGTGACATTAAACTGATGGGCGTCATGCTCTGCTCCTGTTGCAATCTAGGAGTGACTTATGACGCTAACATTTCTGGCGCCGTTGCCGGGGACGAAGTTGAATATTTTCCCCGGGATTGACGACAACGATTAACTGATTTTGAAGGTGCATCAGATATCAGAATTATCAAGATTGTTACTATGCACCTGGCGACTCCACTGTGGCGACTCCATTGTTTCCACATCACTGTTTCAGCTGTGACTATTGTTAGCACACCTGAAAGCTGACCCTAAGGAGCTTTCTCGAGAAGGTTTCAGCAGCTGCTTTCTCAGCCTGAGAAGCTTCCTGGGGTAACAACAACATTAAGATCTGGCCTTTGATGGTGAACAAGGACCAGGCACATTTGAAGCTGCACATATTTCACCGAGCAACTCCATGATTCGAGGATTGATTGGCGACTCCATTGGTTCGATATGGAGAAAATCCTTGCTCGCAGGTTTGCTCCTTTTAATTTTTCTGCTATTCCTGGTTTTCCTAATGTTGTCCCCTGTCCGAATGAATGGGGTGATTATTTGCCCATATTTGGAAAGCGTGAAGAGGACAACCCTTCTTAGCACCTCAGTGAGTTTCATGAACTCATGCATCAGTGGGAGATACATCATGAGGATGTATTACTGAAAATGTTCATGTTCTCGTTAGCAGGGGATGCGCGTAGATGCTATCATTCTTTACCCCCTGCTAGCATTTCTTCACTCAGTGAATTCCATGTAGCCTTCACTGCCTATTGTCAGGAGATTTATCCCTCTGAGTTGATTTTTCATAGCTGTTGTGAGGGATACTACAACAAATGTATACAAGATAGAGTTGTCTCTTATGTAGGCTATGAGGATGATCCTTATGACCTGGATCAGAAATCAATCATTTCTCCTCCCCATTCGTCTGCTTCGGGCGAAGTTATGGAGCTGGTAAAATCTATCATTGCCAGACTAGACAGGTGGGAAGCTGAGCGATGTGCATATGACTTTCCACCCTTTGAAGAAGAGGATTTTGGTATCTCTACAATGGATGATTATGAATATCCCAGGGAGGAAAAATATGCTTTGGACGGAGTTATGGAACTGATAAAATCTATCAATGCCAGACTTGACAGGTGGGAAGCTGAACAATATGCTGAGGATTTCCCATCCTTTGAAGCAGATGCCCTTAGCAGCTCTACTGAGGGCGATTATGAAAAAATCTTTCCCATGGGTCCTGTTTATGGCCATTACAAATCTGACCCATGGGAGAGCCAGGAAGAAGAAATCCTCCCAGATATGATTATGTCTGATGGAGGCTATAATGATGAGGGCTGTAAGGATAGAATATTGGGGGAAGAAGATGCCCTGAGTGAGTTGATGGAGCAGGTGAAATATCTCTCAAACCAATTAGAAGGATTGGAATCTGAAGACAACGAAGAGGATTTTCCAGTCTTTGAGGCAGATGATCTAAGTAGCTATTTTGAAGAGATTATTGAAGATTTCTTGGATGTGTTAGCATCTGCCCCTGATGACCCTGTTGCCTCAAATTTAAACGAAGAAGCCATTGTGAAAGATGATTGTTCTTCCTTCCTTCATGAGATTTCCCATGATATATTTACATTTGGGATTGAAGAGAAGGATCGAGAGACCGTTCCCTTTTTACAAGATGGGAGAGTGCACAAAGAGGAGGAGGAACCAGAGGAGAAACTGAGCGCGCATTTCTTTTTCTACCTAGAGGCAGTCAGCGAGCAGCCACCACCAGAGATCAGTGAGCCTACGACAGTTGTCCACTCACCTGTGCTTATCAAATATGTTCAATCACATGTGAGAAACTCTGTAGCAGAGGAGGCTGCCTGTCACTAATTTTCCGAAATTCACCACTCATTCTATGACCCTATCAGCAAATACATGGAGTGGCATGTCTTTTATGCCTTGGAGCCATCCTATTTCATATCAACTTCAGCCTTTGAGGAGAATTTGAAGAGTGTATCCGTTCTAATGTCACGGTTACACTATCTGCTAGTAACCATCGACAAAAGGAAGGAGCTTCTATCCAGGAAGATTCTTGACTGGATATGGTGGAAATTTTCTTTCACCTAGCCTCATGTAAAGTGTTTTATTAGTTTAGGATTGTATATAAATAAGCTCCTTTGAGCATGTATCTTTATTTTGTTGCTTTTATTTTTTTTGGCTTGTATTTTCAGCTGCGAGGGGTTTTGAGCCTGACTCCATAGCCCAACAACAAGGCACTGAAGCCGTGGAATGAGTTCTTAGAGCATCGCAGGGGCGAATATATCCCCCATGGAGCCTAATGTTAGCGATAATTCTTGTCCCGGGCTCGAGAGCACCCAGACCTGCTGGTTGCACAGGAAGTGCTAAGCACAGCACGGGAGAATCCATTTTTTAGTAGCGAGTCGAGCGAGCGGCCGAAGTTTTGCCATCGGCGGCCGAGATCCACCTACAGAGTTAATCGACGGTCATCGGGTTTTCGAGGCAGTCAAGTTGCCCAGGGTCTAGCAAGAGGGAGCATCAATGATTCAAAACAAATCTGGATCGTCTGATCCAACCGGGACAGGTGGCAGCCTGTCGGTGTATCAGGTATCAGGAGTCAGGAAGCTCTCCATTCATTGCAGTGGAAATCGCCGATCGACAAAATGCCGAAAGTGCCTTTGGCGCCGAGCCTACGGTCTTAGCCCCAGGTCTTATCAAGTGAGCTTGCGAAGGGGGGACAACCCATTTTATATTAAGTGGATACTATCTGGGCCATCCGTCTGAAGGACGCATGGCGTGCATCCGTATCATGTCGGCATTCGGGAGTTCGAGGGGTAAGCGCTCCTCGCTTTTTCACATTTCGAAACCCCGAACCCTGAAATGCCGATAGGACCCCATATCTCGAGGCCCCAAACACTGAAAGCATCGAAGGAGCCCAAAAGTCGGGCCCACAGTATTATGGAACATTCTCGACCATCCATCTACTTGGGACATGTGGCATCTAGTTGGCATATTGGGTATCGGAGTTTCGGGAAACTCAGGACCTCACATTCATAGCAGCTAAGATTGTCGACTAGCAAAGGCCGAATGCACCTTTAACGATAGCCACATGGTCACAACCCGTGGTCGCCTGGGAAATGAAAAAAGCTGCGCAAAGGGGGCCAAAGGCATCGGGCCTAGTTGTCGAAAGGTTCATCGCGTTCTCCGGGCGCCATGGATCCGATCTCAAGATTGGTTTCTGCCTAAAAGTAAATGAAGGTAAGGAAGAGGTGGGTGAAACCTCTCTTCGTGCATTAAGTGCAAGATATGAAGAGCCTGGCTGGTGGTCTTCCCAAGGGGGGTTCTGTTTACCCATGTCTCCAAAGAAAAAAGGTCATGCCGAGTCCTCGACCAGCCATAAAAGTCTGCACACGCCAAATCGACATTTAATGGCTCAACTACTTCCCCTGCAGGAGCCATGCGCAGTTAAGGTGGCGTCCGATAGAGAAATATCCATCCGAATTTGGCTGAAGGGACACCAAGCTTTAGATGACTGCACACGCCTCCATGAGGCGATTTTCTCTAAGTATTTAGACTCGGTCTTTGTATTTTTGAAAAGCATCGATGGTAGAGCAAAGCTCCCTACTGTAAAGTTTTAACTGATATTCTAGTTTGCGGGTTATGCATCTATATATGAGATATCTTGTTTTATGACAGACAGTTTTTCTTACTCCATCTGATTTTCGTCTCATGCTAAGAGAGTTCGTGATTGATTGATTCGCGCGAGTTATTGTAGTTATGTTATGATAAAAGATTTATTGTTGCATTATTTCATTCTCTGGCTTTGCGTTTGAATGTAAGATGATATTGCATTTGGACGTCTCCTTCCTCAGCTTATTATAAACCCGATGTTAATAACAGACCTCTGCGTTCCTCTTATATAAGTCTTCCGCTTGTTCACCCCTTACTACACTTCGCTGTCTGAAGTTCATGCAAGACCTCACCTGCCCATGCATTCTTGGCCTAGTTTCGAAGTTAGAGCTACATCGTCTTGAGTTAACCTCCATTTGATCACCTCATTAAACAAAACATGACATTAAACTGATGGGTGTCGGGCTTTTCTCCTGCTGCAATCTAGGAGTGACTTCTGATGCTAACAAGTCCCATAGCTAGAGGGTTCGAATATGGATAAAACTCACATTTCGCATTTTCCAGGAAAATCCTGTCGATATACCAACCCACAACTCATTGCGCTCTAAGATTTGTATTGAAGGCCAGATTGAGGACCGGATTGAGGGCTAGATCGCGGGTCGGATCGAGGGTTGTATCACATTTCCGACTTGTTTCAATCAAAATACAAATGTTAATGGATTGGGTTTATTCGATTAAGGATAAATCATTATAAAATCATCAAAACTGAATACAACACATACCTTATGTTGATCCATAGAAAATTGATAGAAGAAACCCGATAATACCTTGAAAAAGGATAATAGAAGTATAATTATACGATCTGCATGTTCAAAAAGGAGACTTAGAGAAGGAAAAAATTAGGCAAAACATGGAGTCAACATTCCTCCCATGCCTGAGGTTTTGCAGGTCCCTCTGCAACGAAAAATGGATCACCAAAACATAGCTATACTCGTGAGGGAGGAGGTAGATTAAGCTTTAGGGGCTTCTCCCTCATGTCCTGGAGACTTCTTCTTAGGCCTCTTTTGATGCTTCAACTACATTCTTAAACTGTGATTGGTAGTAGTCATTTAATAAACCAAACACTGTACAAAATTTACCTTTTCTTGTAGGACAATGTTGTCATGGTGTAAATGACGATCCAGGGTTTCATGCTCTGCAAGACGTTGGATCAGCTGAGCATTCTCTTTTTGCAATTGTTCAATGGTTGGGGACTGGTCAGACTGTTTAATAGAAGAATGCTTAGGCTTCTCAGTGGATGTGGAAGACATGCCACATTTGATTGAAGGTTTAGGAATTTGGGAAGAAGGTATAATAGTGGCCTTTTGAGAAAGACTAGGCATGACAAGTTCAGACTTAGTTTCTTTGGTAGGCTTAGATTCTTCTGCAGAGTCTTCTCTAAGATTCTTTTTAGGGCTCTCATGATCAGAGGACAATTGAATAGGGTCTGAGGTAATTGGAGAATTTGTATTGGACTTTCCAATCATACTTAGAGTGATCCTACGTAATGATTTCCCTTTGACTCTGTTAGCACCTCGCGTCCTTGTAGGAATTGGAGGAAAATCATGGTGAAAAGAGTCTTGCAATTTCTTCTGTTTAGAGTCAATAGGAGGTGTAGATAACTGAGGGTCAACAATAGGATGCTCGACTTTCGTAGCATATGAGGGAAGAGGTTTAATTGGAGGGTTTGGATTTTTAGGAGAATTAGGGTTAGATGGACTAGTAGTCCTAGGATCAATTGACTTCTTGGTCGTTTTAACTGTCAAGTGGGGGTTCATAAATTGATAAAGGAAATCTTCCCAGGTTCTGCCCTGTTTCTTTAATTCTGAGATAACCAATAGTTTGATAAGGCCACGATGAAATAGGTTGTAGTGAGGGTTTGTCACATTTTTGAGAACCTGGGAGGACATTTTCTCAAGAATATTTAGAAAATAAAATGGAAAAATCATAGTTTTTCCAAATTGAAAGTGAGCCAAGAGGCAAAAATGGTAGGCTTTGAAGGTGGAGTAATTACCCTCGCAACTAATTAGTCTGATGATAACGATCAAAGGATTAATCAACTGATCCTTAATCCACCCCTTTGAATATCTTTTATCCCCAAAAATGTTTTGATATTCAGGTTTAAAAATATGATTGTAACTCTGTTGTGGAAGTTGATGCTGCTTGAGCTATTTGTCTCCAATTCATGGGAGTTTAATGGCCACAGAAATGGACTCTTCATAGACTGGGAAGACTAGCGACCCAACACAAGAAAAATTTCATCTAATCCGAGGGAGAACTTGAGGGAAACATCATCATTGCTTCCCTATAGTCTGGCAAGGAATTTCCCCCATCCTGCACGGAGAAAGACTTCTCGACAGGATTCGAACTCCATAATGGATAACAATTCAACATATGAGGAGGGTTCGCGATGATTCGACATGGATATGGGGAAAAAATGAGCAATAGGAAAAACAGGCGAAGGATGAGCGATACAGAACATGGTTCTTTGTTTCAACACAAAGGATATAGGAGGGTCAAATCGAGGGTGCATTTGGCACATATGAGTGCCATATGTAATAATGATTGCACATGGATTTAAATTTTAATGATATTGTACTTGGATATCAATCAAATAGCATGAGAGATTTGATCAATGTCCAAGTCAAAGACTTGGAAATTATGATAGTAAGTATAAATGAAAATTTAAATTCACCTCTTAACAAGTGTGAAAAATAGATATAACATCTTTAGTGATCCTAATTTACCACATGAAAATTGTAATTCCAGTGATCATACCTAAACTGAAGAATTAAAATTGCATTCACAGTTACATCACTTCATACAATATCTTATCCAACACTTCATCCGACACTCCATCCTACACTCCATACAACACTCCATCCAACATCCCATCCGACACTCCATCTAGTGAAGATTATACAACAGTCAATAGTAGGCTTGAAATTGCCAGAGTCACTGAATTGTAAGACTCATGTTTACCAAGGTGGATGAAAGGATGATGGAAACTGAATTATCCATGTTTGTATTGAAATATAACTGCAGTGGAAAATGCTTTATCAAAGAGGTGTTAGTTGCTTATCCAAGTTCCAATCTCTCTAGTGGAGAAGGCAGTTTATGAATGAACATAAAAGAATTGTTGAGTTATGAAAAACCCTCTCTCTTTTGGAACAATCAATATATCAATTGATTTGATCATTTCTCCCTTTTATTGGCCAAGCACAGAGATCCAGAAACCACAATTTTGATGTAGTACCAAGCTTGTCATCTACACACGAAAAAAGAAGTTATGAGATGACTAAAAATAGTATATAACTGATCATATTTCATCATCATGATATGGAACAATTGATGACATATACAGCTTGAATTTTTTTTAAAAAGAGTGGTTTCATGGTATATCTTTCATGGAAGAAATCATATAATATTTTCTCATAGACTTCCTAAATGAATGAACAATGTTTAGACCTTCCTCCCATGCCTAAGAATTGTAACATTCCTCAATCAAACATATAGGAAATCAATCAATTCTTCCAATATCCTAAGTTTTATGGCTTCCGAGTGTATAGGTAAATTTCACATGTTAGCCTAAAAAAATAGTTAAGAACAAGGCCCCACTTGTAAGACAAAACATCTTACATATAGTTAGGAAGACTTATACAAGATGGTCTTAATATTATCTTCAGGTTAGCCTCCAATTGCAAGTGAATGAAATTCATTTATTGTTACTTAACCATGCATACTTCCTTTCAGTCATACTCGCAAGTAGTTTCATACATCAAGACAAGTTTTAAAACAAAGACTTAGTATTTTTATTTATAATCAACATCCTCTCTAGGTAGAATACCCCACTGCCAACAAGCTTGTTCAATACTCCAATGGGTTTACCTAGTCATGTCATAGGATGGTACCTGCTACCAACATACTTGTTTGTTGGATTACTGAGAGGGGGGATGAATCGGTAATAGAGTAATTCAATCCTTTTTAACTACAAATTCAAGTGTTATATCAATGTAGCATTATCATCCAATAGTTGCAGAGTAAATAAACAATGAAAAAATGAGCAGTCATACACATACACAATATACCAGTGTTTTTATGTGGAAATCCAAAGTGGGAGAAAACCACATAATGTTTTTTCTTATATTTATTTAAGAATTACATTCATTGGAAGCACCAACTTCCTTTATTTTCCAGCTACAACTGGAAGGAGGCTCCAACCCCCTAGTTTCTCAGGCTACAACCTGAAGGAAGCTCCAACTCCCCAATTCTCTGGCTACAACCAGAAGGAGGCTACAACCCCCTAGTTTCTCAGGCTACAACATGAGGGAAGCTCAAACTCCCAGATTCTATGGTTACAACCAAAAGGAGGCTACAAACCTCTATGTTCTTTAGCTACAACCAGAAGGTGGCTACAACCACCTGTCCTTGCCCCGTCCAACCGCTTGACGTAGAAGTAGAATGATGGAACCACTGTCACACTATCACTGTGAGATATATTGTTGTAAACCTGTATCAATAAACCTGTAATTAACATGTAACAACCTGTACCAATAACATGCGCCAACATGTACCATACATCAACTTGTACCTCAACCTGTACCATAAACAAATGCATCAACCATGCACCAAATCTGTACAAATAACCTATCACAATAACCTATCCAAACAACCTGTAATCAACCTATACCATAAACAAGTGCATCAACCATGCACCAACCTGTACCTAAACCTGTACCATCAATGAGTGCATCAAACATGCACCATATATGTACCAATCATGCATAAAATACACATAAACTATCACTCATCAATATGTACCAACATCATCAACTATACACCTCATGTATGTGCCAACTCATCAACTACTTGTTTCAACCATATACCCAACATGTACCTCAACCAAAATCCCTCATCAATTTCATCATCCAAATATGATTTTTACTCTGTAATAGACCTGGTGTATATGATCACATACCTGCAAACCTTCCTTAACTTTAACAACAAGAGACTAGCATTTTCATAAAATTTTACTTTAGTCTCACATGACTAATTTTGGATTAGTCAACAACCCTAACTTGCAATAATAATAACTATGTACATGTAATGAATAAATATCTGAAAATGGTACACAATGTTCTTCAGTGTCTTTTGTGCAATTCCTCCATATTTCACTACTTGGAACCTCTCAGAAAAGGAGTAATAGAAAAAATGGCATACCTTGTTGAATTCTGGTTTATTCTAGAGAGAGAACTTGTAGAGCATGCCCCGCACGAAATATTTGTTGTATGTATCTGAAAATTGTACACATAATACTATAGACTGTACTCTAACAAATACATTTTGTCTTACTGAATTTGGATTTTTTATGAATAATTTATGACGTTTTAACCCGAACCACTTGTTTTAGACTAGTTTCAGGACTAGCCACAAACCTTATTTTCCACAACGTGTAACTCCACAAATACAACGACCCACAAGATTAAATTTGTATCACAACTACTTGGATATGTTTCCTCAATGGCCTCCCAATTTCACAGTCTGAATAATTCTAGAAAAACATTTATTGCGAAAATGGTGAGATGACCTGTAAATAACATACCTTAGAAAACATCATCAAAATAATGTATCCTCCCTTGAATTTAGGCCTTGTTTACTTCACCTTCCCTTTGAAATTTAGCTTAGATATCCTTTGGTTACCTCGGTCACTTGTAGATATTCAATATACTCAAGTGTGATTAAAAATGAGAGACCCTTGCCTCTTATTTATACTTTCATCTAGCTTCCTCAAGGGGTTACCTTCTAACAATCTTAACTCACTTTCTTTATTTTAGGGCTAACCCACTTCTAAACACTTGTCCACTTAGTAATTTCTCCATTAAATTTATTATTTAAATAATTTCTTTTGTATCCACTTTGACTTATAGTACACTCATCACTTCACTTTATTATTTAAATTACCTTCTAACCATCTTAACCCACTTTCCTTATTTTAGGGCTAACCCGCTTCTAACCACTTGTCCACTTAGTAATTTCTCTATTAACTTGATTATTTAAATAATTTATTTTGTATACACTATGAATTATAGTACACTCATCACTTCACTTTATTATTTAAATCATTTCTTCTTTGCAACCACTTTGACTACTTTGACCTTTTGGGGCTTCCAGATGACTCATGAGGGTTCTATAACTTCACATGGCCATAACTCTCTAACCGTGACGAGTTATGTGATGTTCCACATACCACCAGAAATGGAATGACATGTATTTTCCATATACAATAGTCTTACCTCCAAATATATCAAAACTCATACCATTATCCATCAAACAAACTTGGTTCCATTACCCAAACCATTGTGCTACTGGAATTCGCTAACATAATTTCTTCAAGGGTTGACATCAATGAAAAACAACCCAATTAATCAACAATCTCCCCCTTTGGCATTGATGGAAACACTTTGATGCAATGCTGAATTCATGTCACTCATTCTCCCCCTGTGACCATCGATCTCCCTAGAACCGTGTCTTTGTGCTCTTTCTTCAAGCATTTACCTTTGCATTTGATAAATCTCTCCCTCCTTTGTCATCAATGGCAAAGGTATCTTTCCATCCAAGGCTGCTCCCCCTAAATGAATTGTCCTTGGGGATACTCCCCCTGACTAAACTCTTCCTCAACCTGAAATTTCACCTTTATGGTGCTTCCTTGTGTAAATCTAAGACATATAAGATAAGCATTCAAAACCATTCATTTTGGAGTAGAAATTACTCTGAGTCTCTAGTGAAAATACTCAAAGGCTTTCGTTGGAAGTGGTTTTGTAAAGATGTTTTCCACTTGTTCTTTTGTTCCCACATATTCAACTCTGATGTTCCTCTCTGAAACCTATTCCCATAGAAAGTGATACTTTATTGGAATGTGCTTTGTCTTGGAGTGCATCATCGGGTTCTTTGAGATACTGATGGTGCTTTTATTATCACAATAGATTGGAATGGGCTCAGTATACTCAACTTGTATATTTTTCAAAGTTTGTTTCATCCATATAACCTAAGTACAACATCCTTTTGTTGCAATATACTTTGCTTCGGTTGTAGATAAATATATCGATGATTGTTTTTTGATTATCCAAGATACTAAACACTCACCCAAGTAGAACGTTGCTCCACTGGTGCTTCGTCGGTCATCAATGCAACCTACCCAATCTACATATTTATAGGAAATAAGTGATAGATCCTTTCCTTTTGGATACCATAATCCAAACTCTTATGTTCCTTTGAGATATCTAAAAATCCTCTTCACTGCTAATACATGTGATTCCTTTGGTGCTGCTTGAAATCGCGCCAACTGTCCAACTGCCTGCATTACATCTGTTCTGGATGTTGTCACATATAGTAAGATACCAATCATTGACATGTATTTCATCTGGTCTATAGTCTTTGAATCATCATATTTTCTCAACTTGCAACTGGTTTGCATAGGAGTGGTAACTAGTTTTCAATCTTCCATTCCGAACTTGTTTAGCATTTCTCTGATATACTTAGTTTGAGAAATAAAAATTCCTTGGTTTCTTTGACGTATCTAAATACCCAGAAAGAAGGATAGTTCTCCAAGTAATGACATTTCAAATTCATTCTACATATCCTTTGCAAATTTCTGGCTTAACCTGTCATTGGTACTTCCAAAAATAATATCATCAATATAAGCTTCAATTAATAAAATACCATCTTTAGTTACCTTGATGCAGAGGTTGTTTTCTGCACTTCCTTTTCTGAACCTTGCCTGTTGTATATATTTATCCAGTCTAGAGTATCATGCTCTAGGAACTAGTTGTTCAATGTAGACTTCTTCTTCAAGTTCCCCGTTCAGAAAAGACGATTTCACATCCATATATGTCCATACTGTTCAAGACTCTGTTACACACATATCCATAATTTTGATGCATATATCACTTTACTATCATGAAGTACTGCTACAACTGATTAATCTATCATATTGTACTTCTGCTAACTAAATGCACTGAATCTGTCTACTCAAATTCTGCAAGTTTCTCGAAGGATGGTTCTCTTCTCTATCTCAACTACCACATAGAATCCCCCTATCTAATATTCATATTACTTGGGAGTCTCTAAGTCGGATGGCTCAAAACAATTCCTGTTCTGATTTGTATTCATCATCATCTTGATTGGTAGATTCATCATCTCTCCAAGCTCTGACTTCTTTCTTTCTGTCTGTGGATTCATATTTCACTACAATGCATGAAAATAAATCTCTTGAACATGTTCCTTATTTACCTGTCCTTCTTTTCTTTTATTTATTTTCCAAACCTTTATGTATATGACATATTTATTTTTCTCTATATAATTTTCTTCATCTCGTTTTATTTCCAATATTGTGATCTCTGGGACCTGGTCTTTGTTCACCTATTCTTGTTTTCTTATCCATACTTTCTTATATCTGATATTAGTGTTCTCTTTCATGGAAGTATTGATCATGCTTATAAATTCACTAGACATGTGTCCATAGTTATGACATTTGTAACATTCAATGTTAAGTGGGGCCACATAGGCATTTATTGTTTGAACACTTATTTTATAATCCATGCAATCTACAACCTTATGTCCAAAATTAGTACAACAAAAACAATGACCATAAAAGAAATTTGCATATCTGGGAGTGAATGGTCTTCTTTGTGGTGCAATCCTTCTAAATTTATGCCTTGACTAATCATGATCATGATTGAATCTTCTTTGTGGCTTGAACATGAATGATCTTCTTGAAGATGTATCTTCAATAGTTTTCTTATATTCTGGTTGACCATGATTCCTTCCTTTGATTACTTTACATAAATCTTTCTATTTTCTTCATTCTTCTTTTCTAGCAACCTTGAGTGCTTCTCTTCATTCTCTATAAATGATGTGGATGTTTCTATCTCTTCAACATGCTTGTTGATCTTGACGATTTTACTTCTCAATGTGACAACTTATTCTTCAAGCTTCTCAACCTCTTCTTGTTTCTTCATTATCTGATACTTCATGAATTCTTCTGTTCTTTTCGCTTCTTCAAGATGAATTTTTAATGTGATTATTTCTTCTTCAAGTCCTTTCTCTTCTTGACCAAACTCTAGCTCAAGCTAGTTTAGATCGTTAGTTATTTCCTTAAGATGATTTGTCAATATATTCTCTCTCATTTCTGCTTCTTCCTTCTATGTTGCTATGTTGGATTCCAAATATTTCTTTTGATATTCAAGATTTTCTTCGATCTTTATGGCTTCTTCTAGCTAAGTTCTTAAGTTCTCGATGACCTGTTGGGATTTTTCAAAAATGTGAACATATTCCTTTTGTTTCATCAATTCTTTATTGAGTGACTTGTTTTCTTCTCTTAGTTCATCTAAAGCACTAATCAATTCTGCTTCATAATTGTCTTCCTTTTCAATTAGTTTTTTGGTCTCATTTCCTTCATGGCATTCTATTTCAAGATGTACATGTTTTTCACAATTAAAGAAAAACAACATACCTCTGGTTATTATGTACTCTTCATCTTCTAAATCTGTTTGACATGGTGAACACAATTCTTCTTGATCTGTATCTGCATCTTCTTTGGTATTTTCTGAATTTGCAACGAGTGAAGAATATATGTCATGTAAATTATCCCAAAGTTCTTTGGCTGATGAACAATTACCAACCTCTTCTCTTACCAGATTGGGTAATCCTTCCCAGATAAAATCCATTGCTATTGTTTTATTCTTCTTCAATTCCTTCTTGGCTGCAGTCTTTGCCCTTTTTGAACTATCATGTCCTGTAACAATTGATAGCCAAATATAATGCCCATGTGCCTGTAAAAATACTTTCATCCTTCTGCTTCACATCTCATACTTTAAACCATTCTGACTATTAAACATTGGTACTCCAATCTCAGAATAATCCATGATCTCCTTCTGATGCAGACGTCACTCCGCACGCATGTCCGATCTCACCAGGACCTTCTTTCACATGGCCCGAAGAGTCAAGGACTCTTTCACCTCCTCTCGGGAGTTCTCTCTCTACCCACAACACTCCTTCAGCGATATCCCCTTTACTTGACTGAGGATCGAGTTTCTCGATATCGCGAAATATGCATACACGATTCTCGTGCAATTCAAAACCCCGAACCCCGATGGGTCAACGGGTCAATGCTTTCCACTTGTCGGGGATTTCCCTATCGGGAAATCGGCGCATACGGTTTTGCGATTCACTGCCTTCGCAAACCCCCGAATCCCGAACCCTGATGGCACGTGCACTATCTCCCTGGTCACGTCACCTCCTTCCCTTGTGTGATTGGGAATCGCGGGATCACGCTTTTGCCTGTTGAAAACTCTTGCAACGAGAGTTTCCCAACGTCGAATCTTGACCTCCCGGGATCCGATGCCACGTGTCCCCATGATGATCGACGGCTCCGAAAAATTCGAGAAATTGCAACTCGTGATTTCAACGAGTCTGCACCTCACCTCGTCAAACTCTGAATGTCGAACCCCGATGGACTTTGATCCTTCCTGTGCCTGTGAGTTAACTCCCTCGCAGCTCCTCTCAGATCTAACGGTTAGCGGGATTTCGCCAATCTGGCCGGTGAACCCTGTCCGTCGATTCTCTGCTTTGAATATTTCTTCCACTCCAAAGCTCGGCTCTGCTTGATTCTTTGCCCAGGTCGGTTCCCACAGTAACGGTAAGGAACTATCCTTCCTGAGCTTAATTCCTCCCACTCCTTCAACTGAAGGTTGGTGCACTCCTTGCGCTCGACGTCCAATCACTCTCCAAATGTTGGGTCTTTTGGACTTTGTGCGCTTCCAGCAACGGTAGTCTCTGTCAACCTATGCTCAGACTCTTCACTGAGACTTCCAATCCGGCCTGCACTTCTCCTGCACACTTAATAACCCAATTCAACTCTGGGCAGATAAGAACAAGAGTTCAACTATCTGGCCTCCTCAACGCACTCTATGCGGAGGAATTCGACTGCACCCTATGCAAGAATCTCCTGGCTCAGACAGAGAAACAATTGAGACTCATTCTCCTCTTTTCTCATAGATTTCAAATCAACTATGAAATCACATACGCAACATATCAAAGAAAACGTAAGACAGAAAGAAAACATGCATGAACATAATACCAACACAGAGAAACAACACAAACCATGAAGCTGAATCAAAGACTTCCTTCTATTAATTCAATCTGTACATGGGTGTTCTTCACTAGTTCTCTGCTCTGCTCTGCTTGCTCTCAATGATAATGAGTTTTTCAATAATACAAAGGAGGGTGCCTATATTCCGTTTTCCCTCTCAAAATCTGAAACTATCAAATCTACAATAAATTCCTATCTAAAAGCATTAAAAATATTAAATGCCTTCCTATATATATTACAATACAAGTGCGCTTATTTATGAATGACTTCATAAAAGAGCGATGCAACAACTTCCAAAGCAGTTCAAAATATGTGTGCTGGCGCTGTCTAGCTGTATTTTCTTTCTCCACGCGCTGACTCGCTTGATGAGGTGTGGATGCTCCTGCATCATACTCCTCGGCTCAAAAGATTTCATGGGCTCCTGTCCATGAGCTCATGCACGGTGTGACCATGTTTCTGTATCACTGCATCTGTCTCCTAGCTGGCATCCTCCACTGGGTGGTTCTTCCATTTCACCAGGTATTCAAAATACTGCTTTCGCCTGGTCTTCCTGCCCACTCACTTATCCAGTATGCACTCCATCTGCGGCTTCTGTGCAACTGGCAATTGTTTCTGCCACTGGATCACTGGTTCCTCAGTCCCAGTGTCTACTTCTCCAGCCTTGTATGGGTATAAATCCGACACATTGAAAATCAGAGATATCCCGATGCCCTCTGGCAACTCAATCTCGTATGCATTCTCCCCAAATTTCTTCAGGACTCTGCATGGTCCGATTTTCTTCATCTTGAGTTTATTATATGTTCCCCTTGGGAACCTCTCCTTCCTTAAGTGCGCTAGAACCATGTCCCCAACTTCAAACTGAAATTGTCTCTTCCATTGATCAGCTCTGCGCTTATACTCTTGGTTGGATTTCTGTAGTCGCTGCTTCACCTTCGTGTGAAGTTCCTCCATTGCTTCAGTGAATTCTTTAGCCCGAGCACTGCTAGTTTCAGCCTGTCCTGACTCCCTGAGCTCAAAAACTCCCCTCGGCTGCGTCCCATACAAAATCTGGAATGGAATCTTACCTGTGCTTCGATTCACAGAGTCATTGTAAGCAAATTCTGCCTGTGGTAATATCTGGTCCCAACTGCCATGGTGCTTTGTCACCAAGCTTCTCAATAAATCCCCCAGACTTCTATTCGTCACCTTTGTTTGCCCATCTGTCTGCGGATGGTAAGCTGAGATAAATGCCAAATTAGTCCCCAGCTTCTTCCATAGCGTCCGCCAAAAATGACCTATGAATTTGGTATCCCGATCCGAGAGTATGCTCCTTGGCAATCCATGCAATCTAACGATTTCTCTGAAAAACAAATTTGTGATGTGGGTTGCATCGCTGGTCTTCTGACACGGTATGAAATGTGCCATCTTAGAAAACCTGTCCACCACCACAAAGATGGAATCAACTCCTCTTTGCGTCCTCGGCAGTCCTAGCACAAAATCCATACTGATAGCTTCCCATGGCCTTTCGGGTATGGGCAATGACTGATAGAACCCTGTGTTTTGCTTTCGACCCTTCACATGTTGACATATCCTGCATCTGTCAACAAATCGTTTGACATCGGTGTGCATCCCCGGCCAATAATATGATTCGCTCAGCTTGGCAAATGTTTTGTCATGTCCAAAATGACCTGCTAATCCTCTGCTGTGTTTTTCTCTCACCAAATTCTCCCTCATGGAGCAATCTGGAATGCATAGCTGATTGCTTTTAAACAACAATCCTTCCTGGATTATATATTCCAGCCATGGACTCCGATCCCTGAGAACCGGATTCTCGACTGCCTCATATGCTTCTGCAAAATCTGTATCACCTGCATACATATCTTTTAAATTTTCAAAACCCAAGGTTTTGACTCTAAACTCCCGCAGCAATAAAAATTTCCTGCTCAAAGTGTCTGCCACTTTGTTAGCAGTCCCCGAAATGTGCTTGATCACAAATGTAAAATTCCGCATGTACTCTACCCATTTCGCATGCTTCTGGTTCAACTTCTCCTGTTGACTTACGAACTACAATGCGTGATTATCACTGTACAAAACAAATTCCTTGGGTATCAAGTAATGCCTCCACTTTTTCAATGCCTGTATGATGGCATAAAACTCTTTGTCGTATGTGGAGTATTTCATCTTTGCGTCATCCAGTTTTTCGCTATAATATGCAACAGGTCTGTCAACTTGACTCAGGACCCCTCCAACAGCATACCCGCTCACATCACATTTCACCTGAAACGTTTTCTGAAAATCAGGCAACACCAACACCGGTTGCTCTGTTATCTTCCACTTCAACAGATTGAAGCTCCTTTCAGCCTCTGCTGTCCAGTGAAAAACTTTATGCCGCTTCTTCACTGTATCCATCATTGCTGCGCTAATTCCACTGAAATTCCGAATGATTTTTCTGTAGAAACTAGCCAGACCATGAAAACTCCTCACCTCAAAAATATTTCTCGGTGATGGCCAGTTCCTGATCACTTCTATCTTCTCAGGATCCATCTTCAATTCATTCACCGAGATTACAAAACCCAAATAAATGAGTTCCGTCTGCATGAAGGAACACTTCTTTAAATTTATCAGCAGCTTCTCCTGCTGTAGTCTCCTTATCACAATGGATAAATGCTCCAAATGTTCGGCCTTGGTCTTGCTGAAAATTAAAATGTTGTCCAGATACACGACCACAAATTTATCGATGAATTCCCGCAGGACTTCATTCATTAGCCTCATAAAAGTGCTCGACGCGTTTGTCAAACCAAACGACATGACTAGCCATTCATACAAACCCTCGTTTGTCTTGAATGCTGTCTTCCATTCATCTCCTTCTCTCATCTGGATCTGATGATATCCGCTCTTGAGATCAATTTTTGAAAAATAATTTGCCCCACTCAGGCAATCCATCAGATCATCCATTCTCGGCAGTGGAAATTTGTATCTGATGGTGATCTTATTTATCGCCCTGGAGTCTGTACACATCCTCCAACCTCCATCCTTCTTCGGACTTAGTACTATCGAAACAACACATGGACTCAGACTCTCCCTGACCAGTCCTTTATCCAGCAAATTCTGCACTTGCCTTTTGACCTCCTCATTCTCCTGAGGTGTCAACCTGTATGCTGCCTTATTTGGAAAACTTGCTCCGCGTATGAGATCGATATGGTGACTCACACTCCTCATCGGTGGCAATGAACGAGGTAGTTCTTCCATGATTATATCGACGAACTCTCCCAATAGTTCTTGAATCTCATCTGGCAAGTCGTCCACTCTTGTGCTTGTCAGGACAATTCTCGGCTTCCTGACAACAAAGAATTGTGGATCTTCGTTCTTCTCCATCTCTGTGAGAAGTTCCTTCCCACTCATGAGAAGTATTGTGCTGGTTACTTCCGGCTTCACTTCCTTATCCTTTATCGGAAGCAATCTGTGTGTTCTCCCATCCTTTTCCAAGGTGTTTGTGTTCAGTCTCCCGTCATGAACAACATTTCTATCATATTGCCATGGTCTACCCAGCAATATATGACATACGTCCATGGGAATAACATCACAAAAAATTTCATCATGGTAATTCCCAATCTTGAATTTAACTAAGCATTGTTTAGTGACACTTACCTGGTGTCCTTTCTGTAACCACAAGATTTTATATGGGCTCGGGTGCTTAGTTGTTTCCAGCTCCAGTTTTTCCACCATCTCGGATGAAACGAGATTGTCGGTGCTTCCACTGTCCACTATGACTTTGCATTTCCTGTCCTTGGCTGTGCAAGCTGTCCTGAACAGTATGCTCCATTGTACTGAGATTTCCACCTCTCTCTCAGGTGTCAAAAGGATTTTATGCATCCCCAACGATCTTCCGCTGTCTGCATCTTCGTTCTCAACATCACGCCTCTGCGCCTCAGTGATGTGAGCTTCACTTCTATCCATTTTTCTGTCTGGACAGTCAGTAGCTTTGTGTCTGTCTTTCCCACATGTAAAACATGTGATGATTCCTCCTCTGCCTCTTCCTCTACCTTGGGTACGAGGAAAAGTGTTGGCGTCAACATACTCTCCACCCTGCTCTATATGCTGCCTCCTCGGCTCAGCATATTGTTGCCTCTGTTCATTTTGTGGCTTCCTCTGCTGTGAGGTTCCACCCCTCTCAGCCTTACCCTGAGGTCTCTTCCAGTCCTCCTTGGGCTTCTGAATTATTTCCTGGGCAACTACCTTGTCTCTTGGATGACTTCTGCCTCGCCCTCGCTGTCCCTACTTGCGGCTTAGCTTCTCCTTGGCCTTCAGAGCCATTTGGTACGCATCCTCAACTGTTCGGATGGTAACCATGCTCAATTCATCCTGAATGTCATACCTCAGACCATTCAGATATCTTGCCACCTTTTCGTCATCACTCTCTTGATGACCAGCTCTGATGTTGAGCCTGTAGAATTCTTCAGTGTACTCCTTCACCATCATCAAATTCTATCTTAGGTTCTGCATTCACTTGAACAGAGTGATCTGGTAATCTCTCGAAATGAAATTCACTTTCATCTTAGCGATCATCCGATCCCAGCTTTTGATCTTCTGTTTTCCTTTGCAGCGCCTATCAGCCTGCAATTCATCCCACCATAAGGCTGCATGTCCTTTCAACTTCATAACGACATGCCTTACCTTCTTGTCCTCTTCGATGTCTTCGTAATCGAAGTAGGTGTCGAGTGCTCAGATCCAATCCAACAACTCTTCTACATCTAGACTTTCCTCATAGACGGGAATGTCCATCTTGGTCTTTGAGCTCATCCTGGAGATAGCTCTGATCAACCGTTCGGTCAAAGCATCTTCTGCTGAGACCTCTTCTGCATCGTGTCCATCTTCCTCTTCAACTTCGGAATCACTGAACTCTCCAGCGCCAACTCCACGCCTTTGGGTGGTTTCCATCTTTTTGAGTCTCGCTCTGAGATCTCGTATCTGTCGCTCCATCTCTGGGTTTCCTGCTGGCCTACCCCTTCTTTGGGCATCCTTGTCTTCTTGATCAGGTGACTGCCTTTCTCTTCTGGGCGACATTATGTCTTCTCCTCTCTGCTTTAGAAATCAAGAGTCTTCCCGCTCTGATACCACTTGATGTAGACGTCACTCCGCGCGCACGTCCTCTCTCACCAGGACCTTCTTTCACACGGACCGAAGAGTCAAGGACTCTTTCACCTCCTCTCGGGAGTTCTCTCTCTACCCACAACACTCCTTCAGCGATCTTCCCTTTACTTGACTGAGGATCGGGTTTCTCGATATCGCGAAATACGCATACACGATTCTCGTGCAATTCAAAACCTCGAACCCTGATGGGTCAACAGGTCAACGCTTTCCACTTGTCGGGGATTTCCCTATCGAGAAATCGGCGCATACGGTTTTGCGATTCACTGCTTTCACAAACCCCCGAATCCCGAACCACGATGGCACGTGCACTATCTCCCTGGTCACATGACCTCCTTCCCTCGTGTGATCGGGAATCGCGGGATCGCGCTTTCGCCTGTTGAAAACTCTTGCAACGAGAGTTTCCCAACGCCGAATCCCGACCTCCCGGGATTCGATGCCACGTGTCCCCATGATGATCGACGGCTACGAAAAATTCAGGAAATCGCAACTCGCGATTTCAATGAGTCTGCACCTCACCTCGTCAAACTCCGAATGCTGAACCCCGATGGACTTTGATCCTTCCTGTGCCTGCGAGTTAACTCCCTCGCATCTCCTCTCAGATCTAACGGTCAGCGGGATTTCGCCAATCTGCCCGGCGAACCCTGTCCGTCAATTCTCCGCTTTGAAGATTTCTTCCGCTCCAAAGCTCAGCTCTGCTCGATTCTTCGCCCAGGTCGTTTCCCACAGTAACGGTAAGGAACTATCCTTCCTGAGCTTAATTCCTCCCACTCCTTCAACTGAAGGTTGGTGCACTCCTTGCGCTCGACGTCCAATCACTCTCCAAGTGTTGGGTCTTTTGGACTTTGTGCGCTTCTAGCAATGGTAGTCTCTGTCAACCTATGCTCAGACTCTTCACTGAGACTTCCAATCTGGCTTGCACTTCTCCTGCATGCTTAATAACCCAATTCAACTCTGGGCAGATAAGAACAAGAGTTCAACTATCTGGCCTCCTCAACGCACTCTATGTGGAGGAATTCAACTGCACCCTATGCAGGAATCTCCTGGCTCAGACAGAGAAACAATTGAGACTCATTCTCCTCTTTTCTCACAGATTTCAAATCAACTATGAAATCACATACGCAGCATATCAAAGCAAACGTAAGACAGAAAGCAAACATGCATGAACATAATACCAACATAGAGAAACAACACAAACCATGAAGCTGAATCAAAGACTTCCTTCTATTAATTCAATCTGTACATGGGTGTTCTTCACTAGTTCTCTGCTCTGCTCTGCTTGCTCTCAATGATAATGAGTTTTTCAATAATACAAAGGAGGGTGCCTATATTCCGTTTTCCCTCTCGAAATCTGAAACTATCAAATCTACAATAAATTCCTATCTAACAACATTAAAACTATTAAATGCCTTCCTATCTATAATACAATACAAGTGCGCTTCTTTATGAATGAATTCATAAAAGATCGGCGCAACAACTTCCAAAGCAGTTCAAAATATGTGTGCTGGCGCTGTTTAGCTGTATTTTCTTTCTCCACGCGCTGGCTCGCTTGATGAGGTGTGGATGTTCCTGCATCACCTTCCAGTGGTTAAATTGTTTCCTGAAGGAACCTACTCTTAAACCAATTGTTGGATTACTGAGAGGGGGGGTGAATCGGTAATGGAGTAATTCAATCCTTTTTAACAATAAATGCAAGTGTTATATCAATCTAGCATTATCATCCAATAGCTGTAGAGTAAATAAACAATGAACAAATGAACAATCATACACATACATAGTACACCAATGTTTTTAAGTGGAAACCCAAAGCAGGAGAAAACCACGAAATGTTTTTTCTTATATGTCTTTAATAATTACATTCATTGGAAGCACCAACTTTCTTTATTTTCCAGCTGCAATTGGAAGGAGGCTCCAACCCCCTAGTTTCTCAGGCTACAACCTGAAGGAAGCTCCAACTCCCCAATTCTCTGGATACAACCAGAAGGAGGCTACAACCCCCTAGTTTCTCAGGCTACAACATGAGGGAAGCTCCAACTCCTCAATTCTCTGGCTATAACCAAAAGGAGGCTACAACCCCCTATCTTCTCCGGCTACAACTAGAAGGTGTCTACAACCACTTGTCCTTTCCCCATCCAACCACCCCGACGTATAAGTAGAATGATGGAACCACTGTCACACTATCACTGTGAGATATATTGTTGTAAACCTATACCAATCAACATGTAATCAATCTATAACAACATTTACCAATAACCTATGCCAACATTTACCATACATCAACATGTACCTCAACCTGTACCATAAGAAAATGCATCAACCATGCACCAAACCTGTACAAATAACCTGCCACAATAACCTGTCCAAACAACATGTAATCAACATGTACCATAAACAAGTGCATCAACCATGCACCAACCTATACCTCAACCTATACCATCAACGAGTGCATCAACCATGCACCAAATATGTACCAATCATGCATCAAATACACATAAACTATGACTCATCAAGATATACCAACATCATCAACTATACACCTCATGTATGTGCCAACTCATCAACTACTTGTCTCAACCATATACCCAACATGTACCTCAACCAAAATCCCTCATCAATTTCCTCATCCAAATCTGATTTGTAACTCTGTAATAGCCCTGGTGTATATGATCACATACCTGCAAACCTTCCTTAACTTTAACAACAAGAGACTAGCATTTTCATCAAACTTTACTTTAGTCTCACATGACTAATTTTGGATTAGTCAACAACCGTAACTTGAAATAATCATAAATATGTACATGTAATGAATAAAGATATGAAAATGGTACACAATTTTCTTTAGTGTCTTTTATGCAATTCCTCCAGATTTCACTACTTGGAACCTCTCAGAAAAGGAGTTATAGCAAAACTGACATACCTTGTTGAATTCTGGCTTTTTCTAGAGAGAAAACTTGTAGAGCGTTCCCCGCACATAATATTTGTTGTATGGATCTGAAAATTGTACAAATAATACTAAATACCTTACTCTAACCAATACATTTAGTCTTACATAATTTTAATAGGTTATGAATAAGTCATGACATTTTTACCTGAAACACTTGTTTTAGACTAGTTTCAGGACTAGCCACAAACCATATTTTCCACGTCGTGTAAATCCAAAAATACAACGACCCACAAGATTAAATTTTTATCACAACTACTTGGATATGTTTCCTCAATGGCTTCCCAATTTCACAGTCTGCATAATTCTAGAAAAAAAGTTATTGCGAAAATGGTGAGATGACCTGTAAATAAGATACCTTAGAAAGCATCATCAAAAGAATTTATCCTCCCTTGAATTTCAGTCTTATTTACTTCACCTTCCCTCTAAAATTTGGCTTAGATATCCATTGGTTACCTTAGTCACTTGTGGATATTCAATATTCTCAAGTGTGATTAAAAATGAGAGACCCTTGCCTCTTATTTATACTTTTATGTAGCTTCCTCAAGGGATTACCTTCTAACCATCTTAACCCACTTTCCTTATTTTAGGGCTAACCCACTTCTAACCACTTGCCCACTTAGTAATTTCTCCATTAAATTTATTATTTAAATAATTTCTTTTGTATCCACTTTGACTTATAGTACACTCATCACTTCACTTTATTATTTAAATTACCTTCTAACCATCTTAACCCACTTTCCTTATTTTAGGACTAACCCACTTCTAACCACTTATCCACTTAGTAAATTCTTCATTAACTTTATTATTAAAAAAATTATTTTGTATCCACTTTGACTTATAGTACAATCGTCACTTCACTTTATTATTTAAATAATTTCTTATTTTCAACCACTTTGACTACTTTGACCTTTTGGGGTTTCTATATGACTCATGAGGGTTCTCCAACTTCACATGGACATAAGTCTCTAACCGTGAGGAGTTATGTGACATTTCACATACCATCGAAAATGGCATGACACGTACTGTCCATCTAGAATAGTCTTACCTGCAAATATATCAAAACTCATACCATTATCCATCAAACAAACTTGGGTCCATTACACAAACCATTGTGCTACCATAATTCCCTAACAAACTTTCTTCAAGGGTTGACATCAATGACAACCAACCCAATTAATCAAAATTGTTCATTATATTGACGGGTTATCCTCTTATACCTCTTTTTATAGAAGAGACTAGTCCTTACCCTCACCTTTAAGATTTGTATAGAAATGTTTGTTTTTGCAAGAATATGGGGAGGCCACTCTGCAAACCTTTTTACAGGATGGGATGGTATTTAAGTTGGAGGATGGTTATTTTTTTCTTTATATAGATTACCTTTACATATTGTCCTGATGTAAGGGATACTTAAGTGAGGGTAACCAATATGAAGATATGACACAATTGAAAATTTTAATGTGTAGTGGATGGAACCATTAGAAAATAGATAAAAGATATATGTAGCCCCTACTCGTCTTCTTCCATTGAAATTAAATGGATGTGTCCATGGCTTAATTGTCAGATCAACCTCCTTGCTACTCTTTTATAAAAATAATCTACTCACCCATTCAAGGATTTGGATGGATTGTATTAGTAGCCTATAGGTTTGATGAGATCAATGCTACTTTTTCAATATATGTTTTGGTAGTTAAGGGCTATAAGAAATTGTTATAAGAGATTCCTTGAAAGTCTAGTTTGAAAAGAATATAGAATTCTGATCCAAGAACTAAAAATGACTAACTAAACAAGCCGTTTTTAATCATGATAAAGTACTTATTACTCAAATGATGTTCAATAAGATGATGAAATTTGATTATAATAACATTTTCTTTTGAAGTAAAATACTCCCCTTTTTTCTTAGCTTCCTTGAAAATGTCCATTTGTAAATGAATACCTGCAAAATTTCTAAAACTCTCTGTCAAAAACCACACTAAAAAATATTTACATATGTACAATAGAAAATCAAAATATTTCAAGAACAGGGAGAAGGAGAAGAAACTTCTCCATCTACCAAGGCCAATTCTTTGTCGACTGACATGACTTGTATAAAGTCTTCTTTAGAAACAAGATTGTGGTAAAGTTTAAGTCTATGTTCATTTACTACAAAAGAGACTTGTTCATCATCAATTGTTTTTATTTTTACAACCCCATTATCAAACATGGTAACCACTTCATAAGGACCCAACCATCGAGTGGCAAGTTTTCCTTTAAAATTTTTAGACCTTGAATCAAACAATAGATCCCAATCTCCAGGTTGAAATTGTTTATTTTTTTGAATTTATCATGCCATTTGCATCTTTGGTTTTGAACTAAGATTGTCCTTTGGATAGAATCCTGTATAATTTCATCCAATTCGTTCAATTGTAGGAATAATTGTTTTTGTGCCTCATCTAAATCTAATCCCAATTGTGCAACAATACGAAAGGTTCTTACTTGGAATTCAATAAGTAAGAGTACTTGTTTTCCGTAAACCAATTCGTATGGGGTATGTCCAGTGGTGTTTCTCCATGTGGTGTGATATGCCCACAAAGCCCTTGGAAGTCTATCAACCCAATATCTATGGTGTAGTTGGACAGTTTTTTTCAAGATAGTTTCCAGTACTTTGTTTGTTGATTCCACTTGATCATTAGCCTGTGGGTGGTATGGAGAGGACTTACAATGTTTTATCCCATACTTTTCTGTTAATTCCTTCATCAACTTAGAAGTAAATTGTGTACCCTGGTCTGTGACAATCTCACGAGGAATGCTAAAGCGGGTAAAAATATCTTCATAAATAAACTCAACAACAAATTTTTCAGTAGCCCTAAACAAGGATTTTTTCTCTACCCAATTAGTGACATAATATGTGCAAACGATAATATAGTTATTTTTACGAGACATGGGGGAAATTGGTCCTACAAAATCAAGGGCCCATTTGTCAAAAGGTTCGATCATAACCTGAGTATGTAAAGGAATTTCATCAGTTGATGTGGGTTTTCCTATCTTATGACAATAATCACAATGTCTTACATATTTGGCAGTGTCCTTAAAATTGTTAGGCCAATAGTAACCTGAATGTAAAACCTTGTATGTTGTACATTTATCAGAAAAATGACCACCACATGGTCCATCATGACAACTTCATAGGATTTTTGTTATCTCGTCTTCCCGGACACATCTACGAATGATCAAATCTGGTCCAATACGAAAAATTTCATGACCAACCCATGAGTAGTTATCACTTTGTGTTATAATTTGACACTTTTCATGAGGCGACAAATGAATTGGTAATTTTCTAGTGGCTAAATAATTTTCCATATCAGAAAACCATGAAGTGTTTACGGAGATGGTGAAGAGATTCTCATCTGGAAAGCTATCATCAACATGAATACTATCACCTTCATGATCAATGTAAGAGAGAAATTCAACTACTAAATTCTCTTTCCATGGTCGGTCAAGGACAATAATATTGAACTCTTGTAATAAAATGAGCCACCTAGTTACTCAACCATTGGTAATAGGTTTGTTCATGAGAAATCTAATGGAAAAGTGATATGTATGTACAAATACCTCATATCCTGTGATATAATGGCAAAATGTGTTGATGGCATGAACGACTGCTAAGAATTATTTCTCAGTGACTATATAGTTTATCTCAATAGGAGTCAAGTTATTACTTACAAAGTAAATGGCATAGGATTGTTGGTCTTGTTTTTTCCCTAACACTCCTCCTATTGCAGTATCGGAGGCATCATTAGATATATGGAATGGAAGGTCCCAATTGGTTCCTCTAAAAACTAGTGTCACAGATAATTTAGCTTTTAAAGTTTCAAAGGCAGTTTGACAATGGTCATTCCAATGAAAGTCAACATCCTGTGTGAGTAATACAAACATTGGTGTGGAAATTTTCATAAAATTTTCAATGAATCATCGATAGTATCCTACATGTCCAAGAAATCTTCTCACCTCCTTTGGATTATTTGGAGGTGGGAGTTTGAAAATTACCTCAATCTTAGCAGGATCCACTTTAATCCCTTCAGATGAAACATGATGCCCTAAGACTACTCCTTCAGTCAATAACAATTTACACTTCTCATGACTTAAGGATAAATTCATCTCTTGACATCTAATGAGAACTTTCCTCAGGTTATATAGGGATTCTTGAAAAGTATTACCATATACTGTAAAATCGTCCATATACACTTTCACACATGCATGAATGAGATCAACAAATATCCCTAATATTGCTCGTTGGAATGTGGCAGGAGTCTTACACAAACCAAATGGTATAACCTTATAAGTATAACTGCCCCAAGTACAAGTGAAAGTAGTCTTGTCCTGATCCTCAAGAACTATTAGAATTTGATTGTATCCGCTATATCCATCAAGGAAGGAAAAGTATTGTTTTCCTGACAAAGTATCCAAGACTTGGTCAATGAAGGGAAGAGGAAAATAATATTTAAGAGTGGCCTTATTAAGTTCCCGAAAGTCAACATAGATTCTCCATTTTCCGGTTACTTTCTTCGGAACCACTACAAGTGGGGATACCCATTTGTTGTCAGAAATTGGATAAATAAAACCAACGTTCAATAGTTTTTGTATTTCTTCCTTCACTATATATTTTAGTGTTAGATTCATCCTTCTCCGAGGTTTCCTAATAGGTGTTACTTCTGTCTGGGTATAGATATGATGAATGCATGTGTCAGGGTGTATACCCCACATATCGATATATTCCCAAGAAAATGCTCTTGATTGGTCCTTAAGGGCATTCACTAATTGTTCTTGTTGGTCTGCATCTAGTCCTGAATTAATATGTAGGAATTTTTCAGGACTAATCTCATAAGGCATGGTGTAGAATATGGAAAATTCATCTATTTCAAAGATAAAAGATGTTGAAGAAAGAGTTGATGGATCCAAATTTTCTTGAAATTATTCACCAAACATATACTCAAATTGGGGGAAATATTGAGGAAAATCAACACATGTGATTTTAGAAATGAATTGATTTAACACATTCTCCATTGGTTGCTCCTAAAGTGCCCAGGAGTGATCACTAGGAAACACAGGTTCTTCCCATTTTTTGTTCTCATATGGAAATTAAAGCCACCATATATTCTCTATAACATGTTGATCCGATGGGTATATCGTAAGTTTCTTCATAGAAAGTCCACTAGAGATAGTCATTTCACCTTCTCGACATCCCATGAATGCATTGGTTGTAGCCAACCAAGGTCTTCCCAAAATAATGGGATTCCCTTTAGTAGGATCCTTTGAATGAATGACAAGGAAGTCTATTGGATATTCCCATGATTCTAATGTGAATTCGATATCATCCAATATACCCTCGGGTATAACTTTTGTTTTATCTGCCAATTCCAAAATAGTTGGGTTAGGTCGAAGGAAGTGTTTCAAATGTAATTCTTCTAAGGTAGTGAAATTCATAACATTAATGGATACCCCTAGGTATATGAGATTATTTCCAATGGGAATCTTATTAATGATTATCGTTACTACTGGATTCCCTAGGTTTTCATACTTCGTGACCCTATCCTGCTCTGATATGTATTCAGACAACTCTCCTACCAGATGCACTGTTGGAGGGTCTTTTTGTTTTCTACCTCGCTTTTTGATACACAATTCCTTAATTACCTTACTATAAATCAGGATATCCTTTATTTCTTGTAACAAGGGAATTACGAAACATATATTTTTTAATTCATTTATAATGTCAAATTATGGCCGGATCATTGGTTTTTCAATTGCTAATCTCTCCAGATAGGGAGGAAATTTTGTACTTTGTAAGGATTCACTTTGGGGAGACTTTTGTTCTTGATCTTTGGGAATAATAAAATCTTCCCATTTAGTGTCATATGTTGGTTGGTCAGGAGTTTCATCTTCGTTTTCCTCACGGATGACTACTGAAGGTTTTTGTTAACTCAAAACTTTTCGGTGACCTTAGTTGAATCTCATGTAATGGAACAAGAGAAATAACATATGTCGGAAAAGTTTGCAACTCAACATTATGAAGAGGTTGAGTTGATTTATTGTTTGGTTTAGGAATTGGTTGTGTTGGTAATAATGTTTGTCTTGGGAAATTTGTATTTTGAAATTGTTGAGGTTGTTGTGTAATAGGAGGTAAAGGTGGAGGAACAAAACCTGAAAAAGTTGTTGAATATTTGGTGGAAACTATGGATAAGGATGAGTGGGCATAAGGACATGTGGAATCTGGGTGTTTCCATGTGTATGTCCTCCCCTCCATCCTTTTAGCCAACGATGGTGTGGAGCATACTGTGGAGACCAAATTTTCCAATTTGGTAAGTTCCATTGTTGTGGTTTTTGGTAATAAGGTGGATCTTGAGGTGGTGGATCCTGGTACATAGGCTGACTCTTAGGATGCCATGGCATTCTAGGTGCACAAGAAGATTCCCCAGGATCCCCACTTTTATAAATGGATAATAAACCAGACAGTGATGAACATTTTTGAGTTGAATGATCTTCAGTACATAAGCCACATAATGAAATGTTGTCTAATGGGAATTCCATTGAGGAATGCTTCCTCCTACACCTCAGACAAAATATGCACATCGCAACATTATCTTCTTCATGTTTATTCTTAATATTTAAAGTTTCCAATTGAGAACCTATTTTACTTAATATACTAGTTTTAAAATTTTCTAACAGGTTTCCTATTTCCATCCTTGTAATCCCACCAGAACTAACTCCTATTGAGTTTCCACTATAGGGATCTCGAACACCCTTTCCAGTTTTAGCCCTGCTTCTCGAGTATTTTCTACACATCTCAAAATTTTCAAAAAATGGTTTATGGGAGACATCTCTTGATGCCATCAAATTAAGTGTTTCCATATATTCTTCCAAAATTCCTTTAAGAAAAAGATTTTTGATTGCATCGTCTATAAGGTCACTATATTTTGATTTTTGTGAGATATAGGTAAATCGTTCCATGTAATATTCAAGACTCTCATCTTCTAATTGTTGTATTTTAAAGATATCATTACGAGAATCTTTAAATTTGCAATAGTCTTGGTATTTCCTAAGGAATATGGTCTTCATATCTTCCCAAGATTTGATACTAGACTCTTTTAATCCCATGAACCATCTAAGTGCATAATCTTTAAGAGTGGCAAGAAATAGTTTTAATTTTTGAGCATCTTGCAAGTAGTTATAACTTATGAACAAGATGTCAAACTCAAATAGGAAGGTGTTTGGGTCCGCACTGCTCTTACCATAAAAGGAAGGTAGTGCAGAAAGTGGAATGTTCTTCATATTAACATTTTGTGTGGTATCCAAAATTGGAAACCCAAAAGTGGTTTATGTCCGGTTTCCTACTTCTTCTCCCTCATCATGTCTCACATGATTGTGATCCTCATGATCATCCATATTGATCTGATTCCCAAAAAGAGAATACCTTAGTGGTTTTATTCTTGGAGATAATGAGGCATCCCAAGGTTCTTTTTCAGGAGAGATATTTCTCTAATAGGAAAAATTATCTACTATTTGGTTTTCACGGACTTTTCTTGATCCTTTTGAAACTATTGGTTCAAGAGTTGTTGTTTCAACTTGTGACACAACTATATTTGTTGAACCTCCAAAGAGGGAATTCACCTATTCAGGGTCAAGGATATATGTAAAGTTTGAATCCCCTAATGGTAGTAAAAAGGAAAAAGTTGTGTTGGTTGGTTTTGATGATGAGAAATTGGAAGGTTTGAGTGGTTTTACCTCATGTCCTTCTATTGTTGGAGTCTCAATTTTCTGTTCCATGGTTTCCTCAATTTTTGTCTCTTCTGACACTTTTTTAGCTTTTTGGGTTGAGATATCTCCTACTTTTACTTTCTGATGTCATTCTATAGAGTTTATAGATGGAGTATTTCTTCCTCCAAAAAGATTAGAAGGAACTTTGATTGGAAGTTTTGGATTGGTTTTAACATATCTACCCTTTGGGTCCCTAGGTTTGTTCATGAAAGAAAAGAAGAAAAAAAAAACTAACATTGGGTTTGGGGGAACCTGCTATAACAGATGTGCAGGTTCTTACCTCTCGCCTTAAAGTTCCCCCGCCACCAAACTGACACTAATGCTCAGAAATAATCTACTTCCTAATTTTTTTTCTACCTTTGGAAAACATGATACGGTGCCAAAAATTTATGGGTAAATTGTATGCCTTAATTTCCCTCAATTAAATTATCGACCAGGGTAAGTAGACTTAGATTTGTGACATAATATGAGTCAAGGTAGAGCAAGGGTTAATTGCTTGTGAGGTTTGGAAAGTGGATCTAGCTGGGAAAAAAGAAGGTTTATCCTAGGGATCAGTACTTCATATTTGATTTACAATTTTGTCTTTAGAAAAAGATTATAAACAAACTAAACTCTATTTAGACAGTGAGATTTTATTTTAAATTTACAGAGTAATCTATAACTATGAATGGTGAGCTCATTATTCTAAGTAAACAAATCTTGAATAAAAACAAGTTATCTTTCTTTAAGAGCAATCTACAATTATGGACAATGAGTTTATAAAAACAAGTTATCTTTCAAAAGAAACTCTTCAAAGTGAACTCTATTCTTAAAGCATCTTTTCAAAAACTCATGATTAATTATATTCTACAAGAAATAAATCATATATTTTACACTAGTCTGATTGACTGAAAGTAAACAACATCATAAAGGATTTTAAGTGTAGTGGTTGTGTCTACGATGGTGAATTATATCACAGTGGAATCTTATTACTACTGATAAGTCAAGCGGAATCAACTCAATGTTAATTTCTACAGAGATGTGCAGAGTATAAACAAGACAATCTACTGAAATTCTTATCATCGAGGAAATATCAATTGATTAAATACATATTTTCATATTAACATAATCCATAACAGTATTCAAAAGAGAATCGAAATTAGCACTATCCTATCACACCAAGAATGGAAATATTCTAGTACAAAGGTAATAAACTATGCAACCCTGCAGAGATTAGTTTTTAAACCATAACTTAAGGGGTCATAAAAGACTGTTATATACTCTATTTAGATGACCAATCTGCAAACTAGAATATAATTTATGTGAATGAGAAGAGAATGATCTATGTGTATATGAATAATGAAATGAGAAAGATTATGTATGTAGATATGAAATACAGTCTAAGTGGTTAACCTGCATAACAGAGTTATATGTCAAAAAATATACGATTAGATGTCTAGATGTGGAAACTCACAAATATCCTGCATAAAAGAGGTATACGTATAAATATGAATCTATAGCAAGTAAACACAATACACATACCACTGGTGCCCCCCTCAGGTTGTCGTGGTACTACTCTAGCTCAATAGAAAATCAACACATCACTTATATTAAAACCAAAATCGAGTTACAAAGAAAATTCAGTATAATGGATATATTATATCGTTGTCTTTTTTTTTTCTAAGAAACCTCATTATTTATAGAGTTTTTAACATGACTGAGAGGTCAACCACTGAAAGGGTCGATGCTCTCTATAAGGTAGATAGAGAGGTAGTGGAGGGGCCCAGAGGGCCCATAGTGATGATAGTGGAGACCATTCAATGTAAGGTGGACTAAGTCCACTATATTATTAAATAAGGCCCACTATGGTAGTTAGATATAATAAATGTAAGAGGACTTCTTAGAAGGTTCTACTTCTAGAAGATTCCTCCTCTAGAATGTTCTTAGTTGATGGTAGCACTATATAAAAGGGTTCAAGTAATGTAATGAAATATGAAGAGAAGTATTGTATTTGGAGAGGTAGCTCAATAGGAGGATTCCCCCTAGAAGAGGCAAGTGAACATGAGAGGATCCCCTCCATAATATGATCCATTGTACGGTATTGCCCTACCTCAAGGGTTTTGGTAATAACAAAGTTGTGGTTTTCTATATGGTTTCATATATCTTGTGTGGTGATTGTATTCAGATGTCTTTGGATCTATTGTGATATTTTTTATTCAGGTCTTTGGTTCTTAACAAGTGGTATCAGAACACTTTCATTGGCAAACATTGTGGGCAAATATTTTTTATTTTTGCAGATTTTTTTTTTCGGAGAAGAAAAAAGAGGGCCGCGACATTCTCAAAGTTTTCGGTAGATTTTTATGAAAAATTTGTAGAAAAGGGTTGTATATCTGAGTTCCTCTCAGAAAAACACCCAATTTGAAAAAAAAATCGTCCAAATCAGAGTCCGGGAAGTCAAGATATTGAAGTTTTAAAATCTGCAAATTTTCAGGATTTTTTTCCGCGGACGACGACGATCATTTTTTTTTTATTTCTGTAGCATCTGGAGGCCAAATTTTCCCAAATAAATTACATATCTGAGTTCCTCACACAATTTCACCCAATTTCAAAAAACAAATCAGCCAAAACGAAGTCCAGAAAGTGAAGTTATGAGTATTTTAACTTCAACAGTTTTTTAAGGTTTTTCCAGAAAAAGCCACAATTTTCTGTCGTAACTTATTGGGTGAGTTCATAGGATGCTCAGATGGCTATTTCTTCTCAAAACCTGAAAGAAATTCTTGAATCATTCAAATTCCAATTGTTTCACACATTGAGTGACAGATTGGATGCAATTGTACATGGCCTCACAGACAACCTCACAAACAACTTCAATGATAGTTTTCGTAGTATTCAAGATTCATTGAATAACATGCTTCTTAGAAGGTTGTACTTCTAGAAGATTCCTCCTCTAGAATGTTCTTAGGAGATGATAGCACTATATAAAGGGGTTCAAGCAATGTAATGAGACATGAAGAGAAATATTGTATTTGGAGCGATAACTCAATAGGAGGATGCCCCCTCAAAGAGGCAAGTGAACATGAGAGGATCCCTTCCATAATAGGATCCATTGAATGGTGTTTCCCTACCTCAAGGGTTTGATATAATAAAGTTGTGTTTTTCTATATTGTTCTTCTATATCTGTTGTGGTGCTTTTGTATTCAGTATTGGGTTCTTAACAAAATGACCTCCACTATTATCAATATGGGCCCTCTGCCCCTCCCCACTACCTCTCTAACTACCTTACACTCTCCTACAAAAGAAAATTATTAAAACAATAACAAACAACATCTTCTAGCAACTTCATGCCCTCAAAATAGAGGTCAAATGCAACTGTTTGAATCAATATGTAATGCGTCCCATAGCTGGAGGGTTCGAACATGGATAAAACCCATGTTTCACATTTGCGAGGAAGAGCCTGCCAATATACCAAACCATAACTCATTTCTCTTTGAGTATTGTATCAAAGGCCAGATGAAGGATCGTATCGAGGGTCGAATCACGGGCTGGATTGAGGGTTGTATCATGTTTTTGACCTGTTTCAATCAAAAGACAAATGCTAATCGATTGGGTTTATTCGATTAAGGATAAATCATCATAAAATCATAAAAAATGAATACATCACATACCTTATGTCTATCCATAGAATATTGATAGAAGAAACCTGATAATACCTTCAAAAATGATAATATAAGTATAATTATATGATCTGCATGTTCAAAAAAGAGACTTAGAGAAGTAAAAAATTAGGCAAAACATGGAGTCAACAAGAACCTCATGAGGAGAGACAAGGAGGTGGTGGAAGAAAACAATAAAACCAAAGATTTGAAATTCAAAGAAGAGTAAGAGATTCCCCTTTAAATATTTGAGGTGAGCAACATGACCTTCCTGTTCTCCCTAAGGGTACCCTGAAGGAATTTTCTGGAGACAAAACAATTGACGCCAAAAGACACCTTAACTTATTTCTTGATGTTTGTGATTTTCATCGTGTTGAATATGATAATGTGATGGTATAAGGTTATTTCTTTGAACCTTATCGGGAAGAGATTATGAATGGTATACGACATTGCTTGGTATTTCCATTGGCACGTTTAATGACCTCGAATCCATGTTCTTGACTATGTTCGCCCCTCAAGTTGTATATCATACCCTTCTCACCAATTTCACCCAGATTGGTTTGAGGAAGAATGAGAGAATATGAGATTTTAATCTTAGGTTCAAAAAACCTTTGAGTAATATTCCATAAGATAAAATACCTAATGACCCATTGATACTCGGTTTTTATAAGAATGTGATGCCCCCAAATGTGAAATATGCTATCAGAACATCCCAGATGGATACTTTGGAGGAATCAATGATTAAATCCACTAAGATGGAAGAAATTATGATTGAGACGGGTGTTGACCCTGACATTATCATGGGAAAAGTACAAAGGCAATTGGGAGGCTTAAGTATTGATAATCAAGGAGTCTCTAGCTCAATAAAGAACGAGGAATCGAATCCATATCTAGCCCAAAATCAAACAAGTGGAGGAGGATTTTTCAAGGGGACCATACCAGATGTGAAGGTAGACCTTGTTGTAGCACAAGAAACCAAACAAAGAATTAAAATTGAAAAAATGAATAGAACCATAAAGAAAATGCAAAATGAGATAAATATATTAAGAAGGGGGAACGATTATGTAGAAAATCCAAGAATGTCGGTCCAAGAGAAAAGAAGGAACCCTCCCCAAGAAAACAAAATGAGGTTTGAAAATAATGATAATCCACAAAGGACAAGGGTTCCTAGACAACCAATCCCCAATGCAGTTGTTCTGGATGATGTATATGATGAGAAAATGGTTGAGCAAGGGAACTATTATTTACTTGATGAAAGTTATGAAACTGTATAGATGGACAGATGTGAGATTTCCATGTATATATTTGAAGAAGGAGACAATGACCCTAACTCACAAGAAAATGTCTCCCATACAAGAGCATTTGTAAATAAATACAAGAACAAAAATGTTTTTGAAAAAGAAAACAAAAAATATAAAGAAAAAATGAATTAGAAAAAGGAAAATGAGAAGATGACGGATAGCATTGGAAGTAAGAAGCAACAGCTGATGTCAAAATCCACCTAGATGAAATGCAATGTTGTAGAGGACTTCAGTAAACTAAGGATAAATCTTCCTTTTATAGAAGTGGTGAAGATTCCCCAACAAAGGGAAAACATTTTGAGATTATTGGATGATCTATCTAAAAAAGTGGAAGTTTTTGTTACAAGTCCGAAACAAAGCCAGAACAAATCAACTGTCAAGTTGAGAGGTAAAATTCTGCCATTTTATATTTCAATTGAAAATCATGATGTTTCACTTCATAATTGTTTAATTGATACGGGCGCAACCAATAATATTATGCCACTAGAGGTCATGGAGGCATTGGGCATGAACTGCACCAAATATTATGAGACTGGTGAAAGTATATATGCAATCTATTCCAGACAAGTGCCAACTTATGGTGAAATTCAATACTTTTATGCTTGGATCACGACGGCTCCCCATATCATTACAGTTTTCAATATTATTTTGGTAGACCTCCCTCCTGCATATGGAGTTGTTGTAGGAGGAGATTGGTTGTCTATGATCAAAGGATACATAATGAATGATGAAAGTTGCATGATGTTTCCATACAAAGAAGGAGCAATGATTAAGGTTCCTCGTGAACCCAGGAAACCCTTCTCTTTCAAAAAGAAGGATAATGAATTAATGGAAGATTGTATCGATGCTGGGATTGGAAACTATGATATCCTAGACAAGGAACAGATTGAAATCCTAGACAAAATTCAAGGTATGGAGAATCAATAGAATTCGTTTGAAGGTTAATGGAGGATGTCATTTGATAGATCATGTTCTAGTTTCGAGAGTGGAGTTGGAATTGTCCTTGTTAGATTTGAATTTGCATGTACCAATAATGAGGTAGAATATGAAGCTTTGAATCAGGGAATGATTCTTGCACAAGAATTGAAGATAGAACATCTAATTGTGATTGGCGAATCCGAGTTGGTAATAAATCAAGTCACCCAGAGATATAAAATAAAAAAGGAAAGACTCAAATTATATTTCAAAAGAGTTAACGAATTGATGGAATATTTCAACTCTTTCAACATTTATTTCATTCCAAGGGACAAGAATCAAAAGGACAATTCATTGAATTTGGCGGCCTCATTGTCAAACCCAGATGATATTCAAAGAAAAACATATTTTCAAGTAGAAAGAGTATTCTAACCTTTTGTACCTGATAACCAAGAATATTTACAAATATTTGATAATGATGAACAATTGGAAAAAAAAAAATTGAACGATGATGAAGACAATCACATATCTATTGTCCCAAAGGATTTCATTCAATATGAATCTCTTTTTACGAAATATGATCACGCTAAGAATCTCCTGGAAGAAATTTCAATCTGAAAAGTCCAAGAAATAAGAAAAATCAATATTGAAATTGACAGTTCCCCTAAATATGTCAACTTGGGATTTGATTGCACCATTGAGGAAGTTGATCAATATGTTTCATTATTTAAAGAATATATTGATGTAATTGCATGGACTTATGATTATTTGAAATATTATGATAAAACAATATTTCAATATATTATTCCCTTGAGAAGGGGCAAAGTCGGCCAAGAAAAAGATAAGGATGATGAATCCAAAATTAAAACCTCTGGTAAAGGTTGAATTAAAGAAATTAAAGAAGGCTCAAATAATATATCCCATTAGACATTTTGATTGGATTTCAAAACATGTGATAGTAAGAAAGAAGATTGGGAGATTCGTATGTGTGTAGATTTTAGGGATCTTAACAAAGAAAATATAAAGGATAATTATCCTTTACCTAACATGGAGTTTCTTCTACATCCAGTCATGGGATCAACCAGCATGTCCATGTTAGACAGTTTTTCTGGGTATAATCAAGTCTTGGTTGTTGAGGAAGACATAGCAAAGACAACATTCATAACACCTTGGGAGACATATGCATATGATAGGATGCCCTTTGGTTTGAAGAATGAAGGAGCTACATTTCAAAGGGCCATGGATCATGATTTTAAGGGTTTGATAGGAAAATTCATGGTGGATTATCAAGATGACTTAACAGTACATTAAAAAACAAGGGGTGATCACATTCATCACCTAAGGAAGTTTTTGACAGGTGTATATTGTATGGTGTTTCCTTAAATCCAAAGAAATTTCTATTAATTGTAACTCAAGGAAAATGGTTGGGTCATATCGTATGCAAAGAAGGAATCTATATAGATCCCGAAAGAGTTAAAGATATAAATAAACTTAAACCCCCATCATCTAAGAAAGGAGTTCAATCATTTTTTGGTAAGATCAACTTTGTGCGAAGATTTGTTCTCGACTATGCAAGTATTGTGTAGCCGGTCAATTTATTGTTGAAAAGGGACCAAAGGTTTGAATGGACAAAAAATACAAGAAGATTTCAATAATATCAAAAGGGAATGACTACATCTCCATTTCTCATTATCCCAGGTTTTCAAAGAGACTTCATCATTTATTCATTCGCTACAGAAATGGTGGTTGCATCTATTCTTACTCAGAGGAATACCAAGGGTGATGAATTGTCGATTAACTTCATGAGTGAGACCCTTCATGATTATGAATTGATATATTCAGAAATAGAGAAACAAGACCTATCTCTTGTGAAGGCGGTGGCACACTTTTGAACTTACATATTAAATTCTCATGTCATCACTTACATCCCATCCTCTCCTGTGAATATGCTTTTAAATCAACAATTGAGAGATGGAAAATGGGCTAATTGGATGGAAAAAATTCAAGAATATGACATTGAAATCAAACCTTTAAAGGCAATCAAACGATAGGGTTTATGTAAACTCATTGCAAAAAATGGTTCTTTGGATGGAATGATTTCAATTTCATTAGGAGAACCCATGGCAGATTCAGAATGGTATAGAGATATTATATTTTATTTGAGGTTTGGACAATTCACAGTCACCATGAACCCAAAAGAGAGAAAAACATTGAAGATGAAATCAAGTCAATATGTGATGATAGTTGACATATTGTTCAGAAGAAACTATGGTGGTATATTGTTGAGATGTGTTGATGAAAGGAAAGCTCAAGAATTGATGAAATAATTCCATGAAGGAATATGTGGTGTACATTTTGCGCCTACCACCACAACCCATAAGATAATAAGAGTTGGGTTTTATTGGCCATCAATTTATAAAGACTCATATGCCACAATAAGGAAGTGTGTATCTTGCCAACAATTTTCGAGGAAAATGAAGAGATATGCAATGCCACTACAACCTATATATGTGGAACAACCATTCTCCCAATGGGGACTTGATTTCGTTGGGCTAATAAACCCAAATTCAAGAAAGGGACACACACACACACACACACACACACACACACACACACACACACACACACACACACATATTCTCACCACTACAAATTATTTTATAATGTTTCCAGAAGTAGTGGCATTAAAAAAGGCCGATTCTGAAGAGTTGATTAAGTTTCTCAAAGATAATATTTTGTCAAGATTCGGTGTCCGAGAAAAATTCATCATTGATAATGGGTCAATTTTCATTAGTTCAAAATTTACAGAATTTTGTGGAGAATATGAAATTATTATGGGACAATCATCATACTAGTATCCACAAGGGAATGGTATTGTAGAATCCACCAATAAGATGCTCATTCATATATTGAATAAATTTTTTGATAAGAACCAAAGGAATTGGCATTTAAAATTGAATGATGTGTTGTGGGAAAGCATAATGACTCCAAAAGACAACAATGGGATGTCTCTGTATACATTGGTTTATGGGAAATAAGAAAAAAATGCCAATTAGCCTTGAGCATAATGCTTTAACTTTTGTGCTCAATACATAGGGTGTTGAATATTTTTCACCTATCCAACGGAGGTTCAATCAGTTATTGAAATTGGAGGAAGAAAGAAGAAAATCCATGAACAAAACTTCTCAGATACAACAAAGTGCTAAAATTATTTTGACAAGAATACAATAGTAAATAATTTTCAAAGGGGTGAACCGCTATTACTCTGGAATAAAGCTAAGGAGAAGCCATCAATGCACATAAAATTTGAAGCACTCTGGATCGGACCGTATATCATTGAAAAAATACTCGGCTTTAATTCTTATATGCTCAAAGATATGAAGGGTAAAATGTTAATGCTTCATGTTAATGGGCAACATTTGAAAGGATTCTTTACCTGAAATTTTCTCATTTCCTTGTACATAGTTTTTTTTTATTTTGTATATTATTACTATTGACTCCATAGCCCAATGGATGGAAGAAAATGTCATAAATATTATGGACTATTGACAACCCACAGGGGGTTATCATCCCACAATTGGAGCTAGTTGTTGAGATCAATTCCTGCTTCCAAATTTTCCTTCCCTTTTCTATTTTTCCAACTTTTTTTTCCATTTATTTTCCCTCTTCTATACTTTCCCTTGTTTCCATTTTCCTTTATTCCCTTCTTCTATCCCTTTATAGTTATCATACTTAGTCACATTTCAAAATTTGGCAGGTTCGTGGGTAGGTGGATTCGTGGGTCTTCATCTCCGTCCATTTTCCTATGCCACAAGTCCATCCAACCACTTTGCTATATTATACTTAGCCTTTTTTTCAACATCACGGGTTCGCAGGGTTGAGCTTTCATTCTCCAAGTTCTGTGATATCCACTTTGCACCCAAAATTTTGTGATCCTCATTTCAACCATCAAACTTGTCGCGGGTCTTGAGTCCCTAAAAGAATTTTATTTCTCCTGCATGCAAGTCCGACCGACCGATGTTCTACACTTGACTTATTTTTTATCATCCACAACCGTGGGTTGGTAGGTTACCAAGTTGGTGGGTTCATGAAAAACTTCATATTGAAAACTACTCTTGTACGCCCTTGCCATTCTTACACTTTTTCCAATATGCATTGAATATTATTTAATGCTAACAACTAATTGTGCAGGATTCTAAGAGATTGTCATTAATCAAGAAAGACCTGAGGAGATTATTCATTATATTGCATTAATTTACCATTTTCCAAAGGATTATATTATTGTCATCTCTCCGAAATGATTTATTTCAAGTTATTATTCAGCTGAAGAATACTCTCGTCAACCTAAATGGCAACACCATCTAGACAAAAATTCTATGGAGATACTTTGAATATTTTTGGTCATGAAGACGAGAAATTTCAGTGGTCCAAAGCATATTCATATTACTCATCTCGTCCTACACAAAAATATGTAATATGGACATTCAGAATTGCTCACGCAGGGTGTGTTCCTGAGGTATTCGACAAAAAAGAACTTGTTGCGTGGTGCATTGAGAAGTACGTGTTGAGCCATAAAATTATACAATTCCAACATCGTTCCCCCATTTCCCTTTCACCGCATGTTTTTCGCAAGATGTTGAAACTACCAAAGTGAACACTTGCCTTCAAAGGACAAGACTGTAGAGATTTTCTAAAGAAACATAACAATGGCATGGATCTCCTGCCTGAATATTTGGAGAATCCTATGACTATTACAGAATACATAATGATCTGGGATATTTTCATCCAGTAACTTATTAAAGAATTGCATTAAATGAGCATAAACTAAAGTACACCATAAATAAGGAAAAGATCAAAAGGAAAGAGACATAATCATGAAATATGAACACAAAAACTTGAAAACAGAGTTCTCCCCTGGTGGACTACGTCTCTGGGTTCTGCTCTCAAATGGGTAGGCATTTTTATTAACTCCACAAAAGAATTGGGCAAAATACATAAGTATGCCTAATTCTAGATTTAATCTACATAATCTTTTCTCATATCAGAAAAGAAACATCACCGCTGCATTCATGGCATTGAATTACCTAAAAATGTTTGTCTCCACGCCTCGATTTGAGTCTGTCACTTTCAGGCCCAAGAGACACCCCTGCCTTGGTTTTCGTGCCTGCCTCTACAATGAATGATTGGAAAAATCCTCGAAATGCATTCCCAGTCTCAAAATTTGCACCTTTGGCCTCCATACATTGGTGGAACCCCCTTTAAATACAAAAGGTGGAAGGTTATGCATTGATGAGTCTGTTGGTGCGTTGGTATATGGATGTTATCTTAAGGCATTTGTTGGTGGAGTTTTAGGCGGAGGTCCCGGGATCGAACCTGTGGGCCTCCCCTTTTAACATATGGTTATAAAAAAATTTGGCGCGTTGCTAAAAATGGTGGAGCAGTTAATTTTGGCAGACGACTACTATATTAAGTGGAGATCCCACTAGAATGGAAGATATGCCATATATGGAGTGTGGACGCATGAATTATCACATAACCAAGGGTTGGGCCGAGGGCCTAGCCCTTTTTTCTACCCACATAGAACATTATTAACTTTAAATAATATTTGTGTCATATGATAAACAAGGACTATGTAATGGCATGTTGTCTAGCGTGGAGTGTAAGGCCTTTTTGCTAGGAGGTAAGGAGTTTGACTCCTGTCGGCTTTGATATATTTTTTAATGAACTGTATTGTAAGAGGCCAATGGGGGGTTGCCATGTGACAACCTCTCATTGGTTGTCCTTTTCCACATGTCAACTAGAGACTAGAACACATAACCCTGTATGAATTTTCCACGTGTCACCCTTGCAGTGGTGACATGTGTCACCTTGAACTTTGACTTTTTGACCAAGTTTGACATGAACTTTGATCTCTTATAAATTTTGCATACAATCTCTGCTTGAGGAACCGTTTATGTCGTTGGAAATATTATGACGTGCTCTTCACAATCATGCCATTTTTACTAAGTGTTGGAAACTTTGAATTTTTTCCCTTTCTTTGTTTGCTGAAGCCATTCTAAGTGTCCTGAGTTGCCTTTGCACATTTTGAGTTGTTCTTAGCCTTCTCTGGATCCTTTTTGGATCATGCTTTCCCACTGAGAGCCTTTTGGACCACTAAAATATTTCATCAATCAATAGGTAAGTGAGATAAGATTCCCCTCACTTTGTCCTTCTCAATCCACTTTTCCTTGCTTGGATGTGTGCCCTTTAAGCCTACTCGGATATAATCAACATCACCCCTATGCAAAGTCCTCGTCCTTCTGTCCAGGATGATATCTTCATGTAACTCATCCAAGTACTCGGGTGAAAAATCATCAACTGAAGGTATTGAAACTTCCTCATCCTGATCCATGATCATGGGAGGCTAAAAAAGTTTCAAGTTCTCTACATTCACAACTAAGTAAATCTGCATATAATGTGGAAGATCTAAATGAAAAGAATTAGTGTTTCTTTTCTCTAAGATAGTGAAGGGTCCATATCGGATGGGCTTGAGTTTCTTTCCTTCACCCTTCAATCATTCCTTGCTGATATGAAGCCATACTCGGTCTCCAACCTAGAACTGATGATCAAACCTATACTTATCATGTCGAGTCTTATACTGTTCTTGACTTTTTTCCAATTGTTCCCTGACTTCCTGTTGTATCTGTTGGATTATGTGGATGAACTTGCAGGCTCTATCCTCTGTTCGTTCTTCATTCACATCGACATCTCTCCCATACATCAAGTCCAAAGAAACCTTTGGTAGTGTTATCACTGAAATTTCGTCTGCACATGACGACAAGAACTCCACATCATCAAAACAGCAATGAAGTCATTCATGGCACTGAATTAAGTTCACAACATTCCAGAAAAGTAAAAAACTATACAAAGTAACCAAAAATTGAAGGGCGCTTTACAGCAGTAGGGTGCGCGCGCGTATGCACGGGACAAAAATGTGTTTCACGCGCGTGCGCGTGCCCGATGCGCGCGCCCGATGCGCGCGCCCGATGCGCGACTGTCCACATAAAAAACCGTGCATCTGCTAATACGGTGCATTAATTTCTTAAGTCGGCCTCCCGACCGCCTGTGGACCGGCCCCCAAGACGATTTGACCCTCAGATCAGGGTCGGCTCTGCAAATTCGGTGAATTTATGGCTTAAGCGAACCCTAAACAGGTCCGTGTTTACACCAGAAGCTGGTTACGTGACCGACTGGAAATTGCTATAAATAGTTGTGAGGACTCATTGTTTCAGCAGAGAATTAAGAGCAGAGTTACACTGTCCAGATGTATCAGAGCCTGGCCTTTGATAACCAGTCCATCAGCTGTGTAATCCCGAGTTCTCTCATCACCCATTTATGTTCTGTTCATTTTGTAAGGAAGGCATTCAGTTGAGGATTCCTGAAGGACCTTCCGCTGGAGGGAAGAGGAACCATTATCCCTTTCTTCAGCGTGTGCTATGGTTTTNGCTAATAGATCAAGCCTTGAAACCATTGATAACTCCCTTGTCTCACATTTGAAGTTTTTGTTTATTGTTGTAGTGTTATTTGCTTTCCAGCTGTTAGATAGATTTTATTCTGTTTGGTTTTTTGTTTTCTGTTAACCCTTTTTGCTCCACAACATCCTGTTCTGCCTTGCCGAGCCCAACAGGGCATGCTAGTGCTCCCATTTTTTCTCACCCGACGACGATTCGAGCACGAACAAATTGGCGACTCCACTAGGGAGTTAAGGTATTAAATCCTCTTTCAATTGGGTTCAATTCGCTTTCCTTTTGTCGTTTTTAACTTGCAGGGATTCAAACCAGCTTTCGCTGACCTGCTACCCGGTCGATTCACAGCAGAATCGAGAGAACCGATGTTTTTTATCAAACGCGCGGGTATCGCACCCCACAGACGCGTGCATGCGCTCTGGTTTTTTGATACAGTCCGCGCTCGCACGCGCACCTGTCCACGCTAACAGCCGCGCATTTGACCAAATTTTTTCATTGTAAGGTTTTGATGTGGGGAAAGTCAGTTTTCCTTTTTTAACAATGATGTATGCATGCTCTAAACACTGCACCACTTAGACCCCTCAACTTATAAAGGGGATAGTAAAACATAGGCACTTAGGAGGATTAAAATCATTTTTCCCTTATTTTTCTTTCTGCCACGTGGATGGCTTGTTTTGATTCATAATTTAAGTGGAACATCAAATCACATCTAAACTCATGTTCGGGAATAGAAGTCGCAAGTAAACAATCTTAAGTATGCTCTTCTCTCGCGCCCTCAGGCAACCTTGGGAATCAGAAAAAGATTGCGAAAACGATCTCATCTCCCTTTAACAAAAAAATTCAAAACTTTTAGGAGAGGACAACGACTCTTTTTGAGACCCCTCTTAGTTTCATTTTTCAAACGCATTCTTGTAACGGGCCCATACATGCCCACATGTCAACA
>ML777260.1:549464-594920 GCA_009831015.1 Picea engelmannii | reverse complement strand
CATTTCATCCACCATCAGTTTGCCCATCTGCGAACCTATCTCCATTTCACCAACCTCATACAGAAACTCGCCAATGGGGCCCCCACCCTTCATCAGTTTCTCATGACAATTCTGCCCTCCTTGGGGCATGCATTTTTCACACTAGGGCACCCGTTTCTGTATTTGTACATTTTGTTTTCCCAAAATTATTTATTATTTATTATTTATTGTACAAACACCTTTACCTTCAGTTAGCACATTCTTTGTCGTCACCGTTGGCGACTTTATTTTTTGGCCATACGAAACCCATGTCACCCTTGGATTGGAGCAGTACTTATCATTTACCCTTGCCGACATCGTCCATATCTTCAGAGTACCCCGCAGGTCAGTTACCCCTACCCTTTGAATTTGTTCACCTTGTCCCGCCTCTCGCACAACTTAGCCCCGGTCTTGTCGTCCCCCTGACACTCGACCTTGTTACACGGTTGCGGCCACTGTTTCTCTCATATATCCTCCAACCAAGGGAAGTCTTGAGTCATCCCACTTCTTGACTTCGTCCATGTACCTCTGTCACTTCATCACCTTAGTAGATTCCACGGAGCACCTTTTTGCCTCTGGGAGTCGCGTCCCCCTTTTGTCGACATCAGCACACTTTTCCAGAAGGGCGACAGTATCTTGATTCTCATTTCCTATGTTAATGAGAGATCTCGGACGACACAGGGGGGAAACACCATTGCTCCCTGCTGTCGTTGGCCCCCATAACATTTGATGCCAACACTCCCTCATGTTATGGTGGGTCTTACTTTGCGACTATTGCAGTTCTTTTTGTCATTTGCCGAAGACCTCTGAACTTGGTAGGGCCATCAATGAGCACATCATCGTCACTGCTTCTTACAAGTGATCATTGCTTGTTATTCAGAGTATGTTCCGTTGCAGAATTGTCTTCTGCCTTGATCATTTACAGCCCCTGAGGGCGCTGCAGTTGTCTACACCAACACTTCCGTCATATTTTTCAGAGTTACATCACACGAGCATGGGGCATGCCCGCCTCGTTTGTACACACTTGTATATTGTTTTTTTTCTCATTCACGTCTCTCAGAAGATCGAGATACTGGTTCCTTTTTCCTCCAACGGATCTCTCCGAAGGGTCCCACTATTGCTTTCCCTTACAACAACATTCGCAGTAGAAGAAACATTGATGGATTTTGGCTATACATATGCTCCTAACCTCATCCATCAGGGGGCATCTGTTATCACTGAAATTTCGTCTGCACATGACGACAAGAACTCCACATCATCAAAACAGCAATGAAGTCATTCATGGCACTGAATTAAGTTCACAGCATTCCAGAAAAGTCAAAAACTATACAAAGTAACCAAAAATTGAAGGGCGCTTTACAGCAGTAGGGCGCGCGCACGTATGCGCGGGACAAAAACGTGTTTCGCGCGCGTGCGCGCGCCCGACGCGCGACTGTCCACATAAAAATCCGCGCATCTTCTAATACGACGCATTAATTGCTTAAGTCAGCCTCCCGACCGCCTGTGGACTGGCCCCCAAGACAATTTGACCCTCAGATCAGGGTCGGCTCTGCAAATTCGGCGAATTTATGGCTTAAGCGAACCCTAAACAGGCCCGTGTTTACACCGGAAGATGGTTACGTGACCGACTGGAAATTGCTATAAATAGTTGTGAGGACTCATTGTTTCAGCAGAGAATTAAGAGCAGAGTTACGTTGTCCAGATGTATCAGAGCCTGGCCTTTGATAACCAGTCCATCAACTGTGTAATCCCGAGTTCTCTCATCACCCATTTATGTTCTGTTCATTTTGTAAGGAAGGCATTCAGTTGAGGATTCCCGAAGGACCTTCCGCTGGAGGGAAGAGGAACCATTATCCCTTTCTTCAGCGTGTGCTATGGTTTTTGCTAATAGATCAAGCCTTGAAACCATTGATAACTCCCTTGTCTCACATTTGAAGTTTTTGTTTATTGTTGTACTGTTATTTATTTCCAGCTGTTAGATATATTTTATTCTGTTTGGTTTTCTGTTTTCTGTTAACCCTTTTTGCTCCACAGCATCCTGTTCTGCCTTGCCGAGCCCAACAGGGCATGCTAGTGCTCCCATTTTTTCTCACCCGACGACGATTCGAGCACGAACAGGTAGGTACCAAAAACATGTCTCAAAAGGTGAACTCTGAGTGGATGAATGTAAATCTCGGTTATAAGCATGATTTACATAGGGTATTCATTCATCCCATAACTTGAGATGCTTGTTGCAGTAGCCTCGAAGCAAAAGTACCATTGTTTTGTTTACCACCTTTGTCTATTCATCAGTCTATGGATGGAAAGTAGTTCTCCTCTTCAATTTGGTGTCCATCATTCTCCACAAGCTAGTCCAAAAATACCCAAGGAATCGAGTATCTTGATCCGTGGCAATGGACGTGGGTAACCCAAATTGAACCCAAACATGCTGAAAGAAGAGATTAGTAGTTTTCTCAATAGTGATTTGCTTTTTACATGGCATCAAGATACACATCTTGTTGAACATATTCACTACAACATACAAATAATCATGACCCCCTTTTATCATTGGTAAAACCCCTACAAAATCCATGGAAATGCTTTCCCATGGATGGGATGGAACATGAAGTGGTGAGTATAACCCCAATTTTCTATTAGCGGGCTTACAAGTAGAACACATCACACACCCCTTTACATATTTAGTTAGAGTTTCTTTCATTTGAGGCCAGTAACAAAACCTTTGCAAATGAGCCATAGTTTTTCCTACCCCAAAATTCCCAGACACAAGAGAAGTGTGAGCTTCTCATATTACATGGAATTGTTCACTTGTAGGAATACATAACTTCCCAAGATGATAGAGTAATTTTCCCTACAGACGGTAGTTTTATATCTGTGCACCATGGGTTAGCTTCTCATATACTTCTTTAAAATATTCATTGATGGAATATTGCTCTACATACCTATCATGAGATAAATAAGTATACTTCAAAATAATAGAAGCAACAATAGGAGATCTAGAAAGCATATCTTCTACCTTGTTACTTGTACCCTTCTTGTACTTGATTACCAAATGAAATTGTTGTAGAAAAACCATCCATCTGTATTGTCAAGATTGTTGCAGTTTGTTCTGTTCTTGGAGATACTGTAAGGGCTGGTGATCTGTATGTATAATTGTTTCCTTCCTTAACAAGTAGTGCTTCCATTTCTTTACTCGTTGGACTAATGCATACAACTCTTTATCATATGTAGGATAGTTAACAACAACTTGGTTAAAAGTTTCAGGGTGGTAACAGATAGGCCTATGATATTACATCAATATTGCACCCATGGTGTATCCGTTGGCATATGTCTCAATCTCAAATGATTGTTGAAGATTTGGTGGTGCTAATACTGGTGCGGTACTGATCTTCTCCTTCAAAGTATCAAAAGATTTTTGTTCCTTTCCTTCCCACTGAAAAGTGTTCTTCACATTGGTTAAGGCATGAAAAGGAACTACTATAAAGGAGAATTTGGGAATGAATCTCCTCCAATATTGGATTGCACCCAAGAAGCTCTGGATCTCGGTTACACTTTTCGGCTCAAGCCATTTTACAATTACATCAATTTTGGAAGGATCAATTTTCAATTGTCCTCCTCCTACAATATGACCTAAGTATACAAGTGCAGTCTTGCCAAATTCACATTTATACATTTTCACATATGACTTTTCCCTTTGCAAAGTATACAATACTTTCTTTACATGCCTCACATGTTCATCCCAAGTCCTGCTAAAATCAAGAATGTCATTTAAATACAAAATCACAAAGTCATCTAGGAAAGGCTTGAATACCTCATTCATCACACACATGAAAGTTGTTGGAGCATTACAAAGCCCAAACGACATAACTAACCACTCAAATAATCCATGTTTGGTTTTAAAGGCAATCTTCCATGCATCCTGTTCTGCAACCCTGATTTGATGATATCCATTGCACAAATCCAAATTAGTGAAATAAACAACATTGTTCAACTGATCAAGTAAATCATCTATACGAGGAAGAGGGTATCAATTTTTCACCATGATTTTATTTAAGGCCCAGTAATCAACACACATTCTCCATGTGCCATATTTCTTTGGCACCATCACGATCGGAGAACCACAAGGAGATGAACTGGGCCTAATGACCCCTTGATCCAATAAGCCATGTACCTTCTTCTTGATCTCTGTCATCTCCACAACTGACATCCTATACATGCCCACATTAGGAAGAGGAGAATCCTGCTGAAGATGTATCTCATGTTGGATTTCCCTCTTAGGAGGTAATCCATCTAGTTCCTGAAAAATATCATCATAATTAGAAACAATATCAGTTAATTCCTTTTTATGAGATAGATCACACCCTTCGAAAGCATCAGATGTCCCGACATATTTCTCTTTGACAACCATGAGTACATATCTCTTATTAGTGGTTATGAGTCTTTTTATTTGTCCTGCACTAACAAGTGTTGTATTTACCCTCATGTTTTGAGCTCTAACAATATATTCCACTTCCCCCTTAGTAAGGTGGTATTTTTTCTCATGACGAAAGAAGACTTCTTTTCTATCATAAAGATAAGGACTCCCCAACACTATGCCACATATATCAAGTGGTACAACATCCAAATCCACTTCATCAATCAATTTTGAAGCAATAGAAAATATGATCCTATATTGTTAGGTGACATTAATTTTTTCTTTATCACATACCCAACCAAGAGGATAAGGCTTCAGATGCAGTTTCATTTCAAGACCCATCTTCTTGAAAAGTGTTTCAGATATTAAGTTTACTTGGGAACCCAGATCAAATAATGTATCTATCTTAGCATGTTTAGATACAACTCTTATATGAAATAACCCATTCCTATTTCGTTCATCAACATGAGATTCATCATTGGAACTTGAACTAGCATGAAGATAATCTTTACCTTTTACTCCAACCGTTGTGATATTTCCTTCATCTCCTTATTCAAAACCAAGATATTGTTTCACTGCAGCAATAGTATTTTTCTTCCCCTTTCCACCGAATTGTTTCGGTTTATTTTCTGGATGAAATTTCCAATAGTGTTCTTCATCATGACCACTCTTCTTGCAATGAGTGAAAGATGGTTTTTCTCCTTCTCTCGTTACTGTAGCAGTCTTATTTTCCTTCCTTTTGAACTTCTTGAAAGTCTTTTGTGGGAAATTGGAAGGTTTCTTCGTGGGATCTTCTTGAACATGTTTCCCCCTATTCTCAAGTTGAGTGGCTTGCACAAAAACTTTGTCAATACTAGTGGGATTAGAAAAGAGAAAAGTATGAAGAATACAACTATGAAGTGCACCAATATACTTCATTGAAGTTTCATAAGAATCCAAAGGAATATTCAATGAAAGAGATTTCTTCCTAAATTCTTCTGTGAAACTTTGTACAATTTGACCTTTACTTTTCCTTAAAGTTTTCCATTCCATCGTCGCTTTATGTAAATACCCTAATGGATAGAACTTCTTTCTTATCTCTGATTTAAATTTTGACCATGAGGAAAGAATATTACCACACTTACTCATGTCCTGAAGCTTTCTCTCCCACCATATGAGAGTGGTGCCTTCCAACTGAAGAGAATCCAGTTGCACTTTAACTTCCTCTTCATCAATATGTTGAAAAGGACAATATACTTCAAGTTGTCGGATCCAATTATCTAGCTTTTTAGGATTGGCATCTCCATTAAACATAGGTAAAGAAATTTTTACATCAAGCTTTAATAATGGTTTTTTAAAATATGCTTTATGTCTAGAATGATGAGAATTCTCAAAGGAAGAAGAACTAGAACTTGAAGGTGAATATGGAGGCTCAGGAGGATCTCTTCCAACCCCTTGGTTTACCGAAGCATCATCATCTCCATGTGCTTCCTTTTTCTTCCCTTTCTTCTTCATCCTCTTCTTGTAATCTCCATACATTCATTTGACCATTTCTGACATGCGATAAAATTCCATTTGAAAGTTTTTCTCTTGTTCATCACGCTTGTCCTCTTCTGCCATTTTCTTCCTTCGGGATGCATGACCAAATTCAGGATTGAACGTCTTAAGAGTTCCTTCACCCTACTTATGCTTGGCCCTAGTGAGTATTCAAACTCAACAATTCAAGTCAAAGATGACTCCTTTGATACCAACATGATCCGAGATCTTTTCGTTCGGTGAGTTATTAAAGAATTGTATTAAATGAGCATAAACTAAGGTACACCATAAAGAAGGAAAATCTCAAAAGGAAAGAGACATAATCATGAAATATGAACAAAAAAACTTGATAATGGAGTTCGTCCCTGGTGGACTACGTCTATGGGTCCTGCTCTCAAATGGGTAGCCCTTTTTATTAACTCCACAAAAGAATTGGGCAAAATACATAAGTATACATCATTATGGAGTTAAGTTATAGAATCTTTGCTCAAATCAGAAAACAAACATCACCACTGCCTTCGTGGCATCAAATTACCTAAAAACGACTGTCTCCATGCCTCGATTTGAGTCTGGCACTTTCAGGCCCAAGAGACACCCCTGCCTCGGTTTTTGTGCCTGCCTCTGTAATGAATGACTGGAAAATTTCTCGAAATGCATGCCCAGTCTTGAAATCCATGCCTCTGGCCTCCATACATTGGCAGAAGCCCCTTTAAATACAAAATATGGGTGTATATGAATTGATGAGTCTGTTTGTGCGTTGGTAGATGGATGTTATCTTAAGGTGTTTGTTGGTGGAGGTCTCGGGGTCAAACCCGTGGGCCTCCCCTTTTAACATATGGTTATAAAAATTTTGGCGCACTACTAAAAATGGTGGAGCGGTTAAGTTTGGAGGATGACTACTATATTAAGTGGAGATACCACTAGAATGGTGGATATTCCATATATGGAGTGTGGTCGCATGAATTAGCACATAACCAAGGGTTAGTCTGAGGGCCTAGCCCTTTTTTCTGCCCACATAGAACATTATTAACTTTAAATAATATTTGTGCCATATGATAAACAAGGATTATGTAATGGCATGTTGTCTAGTATGGAGTGTAAGGCCTTTGTTCTAGGAGGTAAGGAGTTCGACTCCCGTCGGCTCCAATATATTTTTTAATGAACTATATTGTAAGAGGCCAATGGGGGGTTGCCACATGGAAACCTCTCATTGGTTGTCCTCTATAACATGTCAACCAGAGACTAAAACACATAAACTTGTACAGACATGCCACATGTCACCCTTGTAGTGGTGACACGTGTCACCTTGACCTTTGAATTTTTGACCAAGTTTGACCTGAACTTTGATCGCTTATAAATTTTTCATACGAGCTCCATTTGAGGAATCGTTTATGCCATTGAAAATAATACAACACCCTCTTTGCAATCATGCCATTTTTATTGAATTTTGGAAACTTTGAATTTTTTTCCTTTCTCTATCTGCTGAAGCCATTTTGAGCATCCTGAGTTGCCTCTATGCATTATGAGTTGTTCTTAGCCTTCTCTAGATCCTTTTTGGATCACATAACCAAGATCCAGGTTGATTCTTTTAAAAACCCCTTTCGAGAGATTGTGTGGTTGTTCACAAGGTTGACAGGTCAGGAAAGCACTGCTACCATTTCTTGCATGATTCTTTATATTTTATATTTTACAGTAAAAGAGCAGGCTATCTTTGACTGGGGAAAATTGATTTCCATCGAAATCTCATCCCAGTTATCACATTAAAAAAGTGACAAAAAATTCTTTATGGCTTCCTATTTGGTATTTGCTATAGTGTATTTTTGTTAATTTCTAAATTTGACTATAAGTAAAAGGGTGAACTGTGAAATAGATCCAGTTACCTTCTATTATCATACATTATGGAGACACAAGAATTCTCTGTATTTTTATGAAGTTTATAATGATTTATCTTAGACTTCAAAGGGTTGTTGTTTGGTAAAAATACCCCCAGGATATCTGACTAGGACAAAAAATTCTTGGAGAAAAAGGGAACGATAGAACAAATGGAAAATCACAGTGTCATCAGGATATTTTGTTCCAAATAAATCCCTTTTTTCTTCCATACCCTGTATCTGAAAAATTGCTTATTACAGAAGTGGCAAGGCAATACAACTTCTAGATACATTTTTCTATGAAAAAAGAAAAAAACAATTCATCCCCTTGTCATTGAAGATTAGAGATTTTATTTTCAGGAACATAAATAAAATTGACGAGTTTGCAATCCATTTAAATAATGTGAGCTTAAAATATGTTGAAAAGATCAAGGGATTTGACCCTAACAAGATCTTTGTGGAACACATGTTTTCGGTAGGATTTAGTAACTCATTTATCCAGACTACCTTGAATGAAGAAGAAGAAGAAGGTAACAACCAAAGTACCCCTGTACACACTAGTAAATTTGGGTCATTTTGTGACGTCTATTTCGACGCTTTTGCGACGTTATGTCATGGAAATTGCAACGAATATTGGATCTCCCAAATGTCGCTTCATGTGATGTGGAAAGTGCGACGAACCTAAAACATCGCAAGATAGATGACACTAGGAAGTTGTCATAAAAGCGACAAAGAAAAGATACCGTCACCAAAGCGACAAAGTAGCAAAATCGTTGAAATAGCGACAAGGAAGGGAAATCCTCGCAAGAGCGACTAGCAATGAAAATCATCGCAAGAGAGACAAGGTAGGGACATTTTCGCACAAGTGACAAGTAGGGAGGTCGTTGCAAGAGCGACATGTTAGAGATATCATCGCAAGAGCGACAATCTAAGGATATCATCGCACGAGCGACAATATAGGGAGATTGTCACAAGAGTGATAAGATGAAGAAATATTGTGAAAAATCATCTATCGAAGGGATCATCGCAAGAGAGATGAGTACAAGGTATCTTGTGACAAAATTGCTATACAATTTTTTGTCGATTGTATAGAAATTTCGTTGCAAGATTTCTTGAGGTCGTTGCTCTTGCAATGACATATATTTATTTAAAGAAAAAAAAATTGAATCCATTATCAATAGTTGCACACAAAGAAAAAGAAAACCTTTTCCATAACTCATCACTCTTGTCAATGATAGGTCGGGAATCAATTATAGTTGTGTAGTGTATAACTGCATTGACATGACCTTTACAATGTTTAAATATGACTAGATCAAAGTTAAAAATAACAATTAGGGTTTAACATGGATTCACATATAATTAACATCCCATTATAACAATTGGAGTACATTGATGGGGGTTATAAATAATCAAAATTAGTGATTTTAAGGGAAGCACAACTTTTGGGTGGTATATCTACACTATATGCATGCATATAATGGGGGAAATATCTATGATAACCTCTTTTGGTCAATTTCAAGGTTTAACTAGGTCGATTCCAACAAGTTTGAGGTCATGTGATGATGGAAAGGGGATTCAAATGAGGGTTATGCATGCCAATTGTGATGTATTCATGTGTAATTACTAAAAATGGTGCAAGTGAGCAATTTTAATGTGATGAAACCCTCATCCTCAAGACTATAGCCTATTGATGAATGTCACCTACAATTATACATGTGTAGGATTTGTCAACTATTTTGGGTGAAACAAGGTGCTATGATTGCACACTAAGGAGGTCCTCCAAGTGAAGTTGTTGCATGGATAGAGTTTTGGTAAGCATGTGCAACACAAGAAAATTGTTTCCATCCTAGGAACCAAACGGTTCTAGTAGAAGGAGGTCATTCACACATCCTCTCGTGGAATTGCTAGATGATAGCATAGCTTGTTGGAGTCACACTGAACAATAAAATAAGAATTCTACTTGGATTCGTTAAATTCTAAGATAGATTGTATCCAAGTCTAAAAATGAAAGAGACTTGCACTCTAAATATGGGAATGAATTCTGAGTGAAGAGTTGGATCTTAATATTGCTTACATATTAGAGTGAATGAGGATACTTTTGTAATGAAGAAAAAAGAAAGCTAGGAACTAGAGATAAATCCATAGAAAGAACTCGAGCCAGTAACGAAATCCATCATTCATAGTTATATCCATGTTCAAGAGAAACATAAAGATGGCACATTGTTCTAGATTGGTTTATTTAAAAAAAATAAAAAATTGATGCCCTTATTCACAATATGTAGAGACAATTATAAAAGGATTTTTGAGCAAAAAAAATTGCCAAACATCTATAACATTCATTAATAAAAATTCACTAATAAAACACAAGTACAATATTGAACTACAATATACCCTAAGAAATACTAAACCATATAAAAAACTACATACATTGAAAACGGTTAACAACTAAGCATTTAAAAATAGTGGTTTTTTTAAGCACAAGGAGGGAAATGTTCTCTAATTTACAATGGTGCCATTAGTCATTTTGTTGTACTTATGATACTAGTACACAACTTCCTTCTCTATTTTCACCTTTTAGATTTTTTAACCTATGTTTTGATATGAGTCTGAACAACGATTTGATATTTCAAATCTGATATGAAAGAGAGCAATGAGTAGTCTATCATCTAGGCATCTGAATTTTACGCAACTTGTGTACTAAAGTGGATGAATGATGAAACAATAGTATGAAAATTCAAAGACATTATTTTATGATTTTAGTTTCCTTTCTTGTTTCCTGAGACTTCCCCATTTCCTGGAGTTTCCCACATTTTGTGTTGTTTTATGTAATATGTCTAGCCCATGTTTCCTTCTCTAGGTGGGCTCCATTTACAATTCAAGGACACTAACAGTTGTAGATAAATAATAAAACGATATTTTCCACAATAAATGCAAATTTGAAATTTATATCTGGCATGGAACATGGAGAACCAAGACACAATATTCTATTTAATTATCTAGATTATGAATCAACAGTTGCACACAAAGAAAAAGAAAGTCTTTTCCAGAACTCATCACTCTTGTCAATGGCAGGTCAGGATTCAATTATAGTTGTGTAGTGGATAACTGCATTGACATGACCTTCTTTACAATGTTTAAAGATGACTAGATCAAAGTTAAAAATAGCAATTAGGGTTTAACATGGTTTCACATATAATTAACATCCCATTATAACAATTCGAGTGCATTGATGGGGGTCATAAATAATCAAAATTAGTGATTTTAAAGGGAAGCACAAATTTTGGGTGGTATATCTACACTATATGCATGAACATAATGGGGGAAATATCTATGATAACCTCTTTTGGTCAATTTCAAGGTTTAACTAGGTCGATTCCAACAAGTTTGAGGTCATGTGATGATGGAAAGGGGCTTAAAATGAGGGTTATGTGTGCCAATTGTGATGTATTCATGTGTAACTACTAAAAGTGGTGGAAGTGAGCAATTTTAAGGTGATAACACCCTCATCCTCAAGACTATAGCCTATTGATGAATGTCACCTACAATTATACATGTGTAGGATTTTTCAACTATTTTGGGTGAAACAAGGTGCTATGATTGCACACTAAGGAGGTCCTCCAAGTGAAGTCGTTGCATGGATAGAGTGTTGGTAAGCATGTGCAACATAAGAAAATTGTTTCCATGCTAGGAACCAATTGGTCCTAGTAGAAGGAGGTCATTCACACATCCTTTTGTGGAATTTCTACATGATATCATAGCTTGTTGGATTCACACTAAACAATAAAACCATAATTCTACTTGGATTTGTTAACTTCCAAGATAGATTGTTTCCAAGTCTGAAAATGCAAGAGACTTGCACTATAAAGATGGGAATCATTCTGAGTGAAGAGTAGGATCTTAATATTTCTTAGAGCTTAGAGTCAATGAGGATAATTTTGTAATGAAGGAAAAAGAAAGATATGATCTAGATATAAATCCATAGCAAGAACTTGAGCCATTAACAAAATCCAACATTCATAGTTAGATCCATGTTCAAGAGAAACATAAAGATGGCACATTGTTCTAGATTGGTCCTCTAATATTTTGGAGACCAAAAAGCCTCTCAATGGGGAGGCCTGATTTGAAATGGATCTGAACACGAGAATGATTGTAAGAATCAATACCTACAAGTGTAATTTAAAAATTTATGAAGGCTATATGATAAAGGGCAATGCAAATTTTATAAATTAAATGAGACAAAGAAAGAAAAGTAAAACAAAATAAAATAGAAAAATAAAAATAGGAGAAAAAGAGAGAGAGAGCAATGGGAACTAAAAGGTCAGTCTCTTGGCATTCCCATTACCCCCAATATCTCCTATTCGTCCTTGTGACACGACTCTCAAAGGCTATTTTGGCCAAAGAGGAAAGTATGCACAAAGATCCATGAGTTACATTGTAACCAAAGATTCTCAAAATGAGAATTGAGTAACCATTGAAATTTGTTTTTCCCATTTGGGTTTCTAGATTAAACATTATGTCATTGTGTGACATCTCATTTATATTAAATTAATGGAATATAAGTTGGATTGGAGTTTAATTAAAAGAACAATAAACTTGTGAAGGTATTGTGAATTATATTCTAATGGTTGGTGAAAACTAACTTGAAGCCTATGTACATGTCAATGATAAGAATGGGTATTGGTTTATTGAGCTAAGTTCTTGGTTATCCAAGCACTACAAAGAAATATGATATCATTATGATAATGATTGTTGCTCTGAATTGGGATAGAGACATATTTGTTTCAATGCTGGGAGCATAAAGGTTGAGTAAAGCTTGAGTGTTCTAGTATATATAGATATATTTATCTCTTGGAGTGACATATTGTGTTTTTTGTTGGAATAACATTTATTATCTTGGAGCATCTCACTAATTCTCGATACTAGAGCCTTGTATATTTTTTTGTTGGGGTGTTGATGACAATTGTATTGTTGGGTTTCATAAGATTGTGGAGAGAGCTAGCACATACATCTATGAGTGTAGCACTGCCAAGCTACAACCATTTTTGTACAATAAGAGCTTAGCACTCTATCACTCCATTTAACCTTTTACTTCATGTTTTTATCCAACTAAATGTGCTTTTTTTAAAAGAGAGAGGTGAATGAAGGAATTGGAAATGGGATTGTTCATTCATGAGGGATTTTTTCCCAAACAAAGTTGGTGTGTGTTTTATTCAATTGGATTTTGATAACAAAACATTGCAAACACAAAATAACTCAAGCCTTGAAGGAAAGAAGCATATCCAACCCTTGTATGCCTACCTGGTGACAATACCAATATACAAACTGATATATTTGTATAATTTTGAGAGTAAAGAACATAAATTTGATATGACATCGAGATGGTTCAAGGTAAAATACAAAGACCAAATCTATATCCTTGGGAGTTGTTGTTTCTTCAATTTCAACTTTGTTTGTTGAGTGACCTTCAGATGAACCTTTTAGATCAAAGAATCTATGTATGTGCAGCTCTGAGCAGAACATATTACATATAACTATAAAAAAGACCTGTTTAATTTCCCATTTCAATTTATTAGAGTTGATATTTCAACTTTACAAGAACTTGAAAAAACAGTTTTGCATTGTGTAACACTGTAATACACAGTCTTAGAGACAACTACTGCAACACGAACATTTTTAAATACTCTAGACGTTGAAAACAAATCTTATTCATAGAATTTGCAAATATTTATATATAGTTAAACCTCAAATATTGAAATGTCATCCTGGACAATAAGGACAATCTTATGACATTGGATGTAGAACAAGAAACCTAATAAAGTACATTATGCCCTCCAGCTAGCTTGACAACATGTAGGCCAAAATATTTAGTAATCAAAGTGCTTTCATAGGTACGAACGTGATTATAATAATTTGGTAGCATTCAAAGAAGTAATTGTAAATTGGTTGCATGAGCATGTTAGATAAGATAAGATAATTTTATATATGTCCAACAAATGACCACAATAGTAGGTCAAAGGGGACTAAAAGAGTACCACCATTGTAATACATAGTGGGACTTCCGTAGCAGCTCCTAGATCTAAGCTAACAACAATAAGTAAAGAGATAGCCCACTTTACCAAATTACTCAATGTTTAATAAAGTATGGACGTGTGATAATAAAATGCAGAAAATTACTCAATGACCAAAAGATAAAAAGGATATTAGCAACTATAATTTTTCGTAACTAGATATTAGCAACTAGAATGGCTTGTGAGTCTTGTTTTTGGCTTGGAGCATGGGTTGAAATGGTCCATTCAATGACCATGGAGAAGAGCCATGGGCCATTAAAGCATTTCAGAGAAAATGCCTCCACATGCGTTGGTTTGTAATTCACCCTCATTCTAGTTCCAATTATGTTGATGGGTTGAAATGGCTCACTCAACAACAAGGGTTCACCCTAGCGAGAAGTCCCAATTATATTGATCCTTGTTTGATATAGAGAAGCCATCCATATTTTGTCCCATTAGACATTATTGATTTGGGTTTTACCAATTTTGGTATAGAAATGATGAATAAAACACATAACCAAACATATTACCACCATTATACCTAGAAATAAGTTGACTGTGAAAATAAAAACATGAATATGAATAAATAGCTGCAAAACCCAAAATAGTTTTGTATTAATCAACTAATTACAACTTCATGCCTACAGGTTTATACAAATATTTATAGAAAATAGAAATAAGAATGCAAACTCCAAACATGAGATAGTCCACAATGTAAAGGATGTTCCTACAAAAACCCTAATGCTCAATAGATACAAAAGAATAGTCCACGACATATGCATCATAGGAATCACATCTCTCCATAAAATGCTTGGAAAAAGGTGACTAACATCCTTGTTTCCACTTTTCACTCTTTCATACGTAATGTCTTCAGAGTAAAATGTATAATCTCCTTTTTAATATCAATACCTGGATGTTGTTGCCACAAGATACGTAAGATGAAAATATACAAACTTTGAATCATATTTTAGAAAAAATAATTTAACATAAAGAAGTCAATTGACAAATTAATAAGATGCTCAAGTTTACTTCCTTGAGTTGAATCTCCTTTCATGGGATATGACATTGGTCACTTTGATAATGATTTTAAAGACATGTTAGTTGAAATGTTGTGTTATTGGGTTTCTAGGCCATTGACAATGTGCCCATATTTTTCATTTTTTGAATTTGAAACAATGGTAAGTAATCTCATAAAACTTGTAACAATAAAGTTTTATATCTTAACAATACCTTTACAATGGTACAAATATGACACAAAACAAATTTTGGGTTCAAAAGTTATGGTGAAAATACTAAAATATGTGTTTCACAAGTTGCAAAAAGATGCACGTTGCATGTCACACAAAGTTCAAAGTTCACATATCACACATCACACCAAGTTCAAGTTTTTCATGTCACATGTCACATGTCACACCAAGTTCAAATTTAACAAGTCATACCAAATTCAAAGTTCACGTGCATGGAATAAATGCTTTTTGCATGTTGTGTATCGCATGTCGCAACATTTTCAAATATGGATGTCGCATGTCACAAGATTTTGAAAGATGCATGTCACAAGTTGTAATATTTTTTAAGTTCTTTTTACAGCTTCCAAGAATTTCTTATTGCATCTTCCAAAAAAATTATTTTTGCATGTTGCACCAAGTTTAAAGTTTGCACATTGCTTGGAAAAGATGCTTGCCACATGTCACATGTCACAAGACTTTCAAAGTTGCATATATCATGTCACAAGATTTTGGAAGTTGCATATTGCATATTCAAGTTCTATATGTTTCCTAGACTCCATAGCCCAAGCACAAGGCACTAGGTCTTGCTTGGATTCTCACGTTATATCTTAAAATACAAAGAGATTACCATTCTTAAAAGACAAAGAGATACAAGTTTGTAACTCTTGAAACCCACAAACAAACAAGCATGTAAAATTTAAATCCAAACTTGAATAATTCAATCTCTTAAATTTCACATTTACCAATGCCTTCAAATCGCTAGGATGATATCCATGGAGCCACACATTGATGCATAAATTGTATTTCAAGGCAAATAGAACCAATAGGACCAATGAGTATTGAATCAATATATACCAAGTCTAAGAGAAGCTGAAATTATCATTAAGTGTATAAAAAAATTACATTCACAAATATATACAAGCTATAGAAATACCCTTGTGTATATTATCAGATGAAAAAGTACCCATAATGCCAATGCATTATATGCATCATTACATGTTCAACTATATAATTTACATCTAACTGTCTTATAAAATTATTACACATCATCAATTTCTTTTAGTCTTCTCTTGTGTTTTCCAGGTCTTAAGTAATTCATCCATCTCCATGTCTTCGTTTACTGGGTGCTCTTCAACAGTTGATGTTGTTTCAGTACTTTCACGTCAAGTACGCCTGGTCTCATACCCATGACATGGATGCTGCTGTGAGGGGATGTCACCTACAAAAAAAAAAATATTAAATTTATATGGCCAATTTTTTAATATCATTGAAGTAGTTCATTAATATTAAAAAAGAACTTTGCAATGTTATTATTTACCTGGTCCTCTAGTCGACACTGTTGGAATGGATTCCTTGTTCACCTGATCTTCAGGTTGAGGAGGATCAACCATGAAATTCTCTGCCATTGAAACATCAAAATTATAAGTACATAATTATTAAGTATATGATTAATATACATCCATTTTATTGTTGTGGGCCTCAATCACAGGAACATCTTGGGGCTGCACCCCACTGGGATGGGGTTGCTGGGGAGCACCATGATCTTTTGGTTGTGTTGTACTTTCAATGCTCTGTTGTCTAGTACTAATGGTTTCATTGATAGTGCTTCTCCCCTGATTAAAACAAAGTAAGACATTAAATAATGGACGATATTAAACATTTACGTATTTTATAAGTAATGAAAGGTTAATGTGGACTCATTTGTAATTACCTTATCCCACAAACTAGATCTTGGGGTCTTCCCCATGATTTTCCTATGATCAACCGCGACTTTATAACTATACTTGTAACCAAGTTGGAGGTCTTCCTCCGTGGTTTTAGTTCCGAAGTTGTCGCCCTGCATTGCATAAGGGTATGGTTTTTTAATGTTTTTGGTTGGAATTACCTAAAAGTTGTAAGGAGATACAAATAATATTCTTAATATGTTTGGGTACTTACGATTCGTGATTGTAACCTCAAGTAGCCACCCTGGCCTAGCTTGTGTTGGCCATGTTTGGAAATCCTTTCTTTGGTTGCATTTGAAGTGTTAGGCAACCTATCATCAAAATTTTCAAGTATGTTATATAATCACACTTTTATTTAGATCTAAAGAAAATTAAAGCTGGTATTGAAATCAAAATATTGTAATTTACCTTGGTGTACCAGTTATTTTTTCTCTTGGTTTTTTTAAAATATTCTCTTTTGCATCATCAATGATCACCTTCCACTCCCTCTCTAGAATTGAGGGAGGATGCTCATACCTAGGATTTATTTCCAAGCTTTGTTTATAAACATCCCGCGTATATTTTAAATATTCACCCACTGGAGAGGTGACCGCTTTTTTATTGAACATGTTTACTCCAAAGAGGCCTTCAAGATAATACATAAGTTCCTTTTTGAGGTTGGAATTTTGGAAATTCCACCTCATGCGTAAGGTTTCCCCAAAAAACAACAAGGCCTTTCTCTATAGGTGCCTATAAAAATGGTCGTTTCCTACACACACAAAAGATACGGTCATTAATTTAAATTTAATAATCTAGATGATTTGTGTATGAGATGAACAACATTAAACAATTAAAATATGAATTAAAACTACCTGGGAGTCTTGATTGTTTTAATGGAAGTCCATTATCGTCGACCAAAAATGTGCATGGAAGGGTCCCTGTGCATGTCACACGTCTAGCTCCAGGAAATGCAACCATGTCTTCCACATCACCAACCTCATCTTTGTCACCATCTCTAGACTCTGACCATTGTGTGGATGTCTAGCGGTGTGTGTCATGGATTCTATCTAAATTAGGTGTGGAAGATGGAGAAGCAAATAGTACTCTAGAATCTATATGACCACTCACATCAAGAATCTGTAGTGTCTCTATAGTGCCACTACTACCAACATCGGGCTGAACAGGCTCCAAAAATATCTTTATAAAAAAGAAAATGTTTTTTCGTGAGATAATGTAAAAGTTAAAGAACAAAATTTCATAATTGAACATATGAGTACATTAGAAAAAAAAATTCAAATTATGGTTATTACCTTATATGTGTTAAGTTGTGACATAAAGAGATGGATCTTTTCTAGGACGTTGGGAGTTTGATCTAGATGATCTAATAAGCTAGCAAGTTCCTTGTTCTCTTTAATGATATTTTTTTTTATTAATACCATCGGATCAGGGGATGAATACAACCCCTCCTCATCAGCAGAATCATGATCAACATGGCCTACTGAATACATATAATTTCAACAAAAACATTGTTATTTCAGTAAAATTATATAAGCAAATAATAAAATTCATGTAAAATGAAAGTGAGAATTGATAATCATTTACATGTTCTGCAACTGTCCCTTTTCCATGATCATCTTGCCACATTATAATATAATTAGAACCCCCAAATATTTAAAAAATTGTTAACGATAACAAAAAAACTGATTGCCACCCAAATAAAATCAACCTCGATGATCAAGCTCCCACATTATTATAAAATTGGGAAATATTTAAAACAATGTTAAAGATAAAAAATATATATAATGCAATAAGTAGAGGTTTCTTAAAGAGGTGTTGCATAAGTATCCACACACTATTATTCGAAGTTTCTATTTGATTCAAATGGTAATCCACTAATAACTCTTCCCTGGGAGATATATTTTTTATTGTGCACAAGACTACCCAATTCTCTTCGCGTCCATCATATATGCAATTCAGTTGCTTGTTTGTTGTCCCGGTTCATGTGTTGCTTATAAACCCTGCGATAGTCACTCCCTTATTTTTATCCTTTTTTATTAGTTGTCTATAATTTGTGGCAAGTGCATATCTCTGCATACTTTTCATGTACCGGACCATCCGCATCCAATCTTTATAATTGTAACATGTTCTGACATAGTCCATCAATTCAATTACTGTATTGTATTTTACAATTATTCCATCCATGGAAAATAGCCCCAGTCCATGCAGGGAGGATGGTGCAATACAATATGTCCTATTGTTGACAATGAAGTCATCATCTATAGGAGGTAGTTCCTTAGGTACCCATTGTTTCACCAAATTCTTATACTTGAGTGGAACCTCTATGTCTCCTATGCTCTCATCATCATAAGAGCATGATCCTCCTTCGGCAAGAAAAAATTCCATGCATCTATAAAAAATTATTTTTACCTTTTCACCTCTAGTCCTTGTTTGCTTATTGTATCTACTAGATGTAGTCACATTTCCCTCTATTTTTCCTAAGCTTTCCTCACTCGAATAATAAATATATGACAGGTACAAGTTTGGTTGTACCTTCAGTTGCATGTGCACGTGTTGTTAGTGAGTAGTCCATCCTCATCCTAGTTCCGATTTTTGAACTTTTTTTTCTATATTCAAAGTTCTAAATAAAAAATTTATATCTTTAGTTTTGGATGCATAATAATACTAGGGTGAAATTACCAATATTAGTAGGGGAACTTAATCATGCAGTGGATTCCCAACTTAGTGAAGGGTATGAATCTCTAGGTGGGTGCACCTTAATTCGACTCACTTATCCATGCAAGCAATATGTGCTATGGTTAGATTTCACACTACGGAATAGTGGTCAACCACCTAATGTAATGTGATATCCCTCTTGATTTTTGACATATTAAGGACATATTAATGTGATAACACTAAGGACATGATAAGTTTATCATATGGATCTAAGAAAAAATTAGTAGTAAGGTTGTTGTTTGTTGGATTTGTGCAAATTAGAATTATTATAAGAAATGTCCATTGAAGATGAGGGTCAATGCTATGGAGTAATAAATCCAACCATCATTTGGTGTGTTGAAAATCTTGGGTTCTTTAGTTGGCAATAAGTCTAAGGCAATCCAAGAGAGTAGAACTATACAAATATTAGTTTTTTTCAAGACAAGAGTATAACTATACAAGGATTAGTTTTGTTCAATCCAAGAGTAGAATTATACAAATATTAGTTTTGTTCAATCCAAGTTGAAGAATAAGTTAGTTATGGCGATGGTTAACAATAGCACAACCCACATTTTTATGTAGGAAGTAGTGGTTGTTAAACTCAATGTGCAGTTGAAATTGGTGCAGTCTTTTTTCAAGGAAGTAAACTCTAACACATGTAGGGTGGTTGGCTTGGCTAAAGGAGTCAAATTATAGCTTGGACACTAGAGTGGAACTACTAGTTTCAAAGTGGTACCCATGGATGACTTTGAATTTGTTTTTGTGCAAGAGTTTATGAGGATGTGATAGGTGGCACCAATATCTCACCTTAACAATTTGTTAAGCTTTGATGACACAAAACTTCACGTAATTGTGATGTTTAGGGGGAAATAGAGTGCAATCACTAGGAGACTACCATGACTATGATTACAACAACCAATCATGCAATAGTGCTAACTTACAAAGAAGAATTTGGAGGTCTTAAGACATCAAAGAAGATCTCAAGTGTAGGTTTTTGGTAACCTTTGGTGGATGAAGGCCCACACAAAAAGTTGTTTACTAGGTTTGAATCCATAGTAAATAACACTATATCTACAATATGCAAAGTAATGTATGTCTATTTAGAGAATCAAGATGGTCTAAACTTGTGTTGGATGGTTCATTTGACTTAAGTAGTTCTATAAAAAATGATGTAGACTTTAAGGAAGGAATGGATTCCAATGTTAGTGTTTCTAGTGGCATTGGTGGCCACTTTCCATCCTTTTATCACTAAAAAAAATCATAGGATGACTCACTACTAGCTTGGAAGGTAGTGGAGCCAAAGCACCCCACAAGGAAGTAAGTTCCTAGTTTGGTGTAAGTTGGTAGGACTTAGCATATTTTAAACGCGAGATCAGGCACTTGAGTCTATTAAAGAGAGAATCACATACAAATAAGTGCATTAGAAAATCCTACTAGGAGTGTTTGATTCTATAACACATGATGATGTACTTTCATGGTTTTCAATGTAGAATTGGACTAGCTACCTAGCTTGTTTGAAGGCATGAAGACAAAGGTGTACTAAGGCATGGGAAATTGGATTTGAAGGTAAGTACAAGTGTGTGTGGCAATGTGAAGAAATTGAAGTGAGTTTAGTTGAAAATGGATGGTGAGTTTGTGTAGTATAGTAGTTAGTTGAAAGAGACATGTAGAATTTATGAGGATGTTGTTGGGACAACATTGAACATAAGTGGGGGAGGATGTAAGGATTTTTGTTTTCCCATAAAGAACAAAAGCACTTTCCATGTGTACTATCTTGATCAAGGTGAAGGCAACTGGGATGAGTAGGTTGTGACTTAGGAATTTGTCATGGTGTAGCCACACACATTACAAGTTGCATTGCAATATGGTTGAGGTGCTCACTAGAGTGAAACAAGTTGTCCATACGGTGCATAGCGATTTTTCTTAAGTTGCGATGAAAAAAGTGTCATTGTCTTGGTGGAGAAAAGGGATGATAAATATTAATGGAGAATACATCGTAGTCAAAGATGAAAGAGTGTGAATTTATAGGTTGGGTAGGTCTGCGACATGATAAGGTTGTAGGTAGCAAGTGAGTCACTAGAAAGAACACCACAACAAGGAACACCTTAGTGGAAGTGTTTTGGGTTGAAATACTTGACATGCATAACTTAGTTGAGAAGATGGGTGTGGGAGAGTCACCCACTAATGAGTGGTGTGGTAACAATTGAAGCATTGTGTTCAATTCTATAGTTTATTATGGAAGCATTCAAGGTGCGACAGAGTTTGCAGTGACAACGATCCAAGGAGGGAGAACGTTAAAAAGATCTTCAGGATAACTACTCCAATTTGAGGCCTACAAGAGGCAAAAATCAGTTTATGTAAAGCAATACCGCAATCAACATGTAGGTCCAAGTTTGCAGCAGGACATATAGAAACAATTAATGACTACATGGATCCCCCCCCTGCTTTTGAAGGTGGTAATGAGGTCTACTATGTTGCTAATTCCCAAAAGGTGGTGGGGGCACACAGCTCCTCCCTCCAGGTAATTTACTTCTGCTTGTCTAATCAATTGAGTTAAATATGCTAATAAGGGCTTGGAAGTCTCAAATAGTTATGTTAGTTGAATGCCATCTAGTTCTTAGTCAACTTAGTAATGTAGATTGGGGTTGTAAATATGATTTTAAAGGGAGCCTCTTTTATTATATCCTATCATAAGGTAGTATCTAGTGGAGTGCTTGTAATGTGGAAAGACATTGGAAATGTCAACTAAATAAGGTTTATGGGAGACAATTCAAGACATTAAGCTATTACCCACGTCCCAACAAATGGTCAGTAACTATGTATTGTCAAAATCCATGCACCTACTAATCCTATAGACAAAGAAAGAGATGAATTCTAGGGTACAAATTAATATTGGAGAAGCTTTGGCTCGGGGAAATTTTAACAATACCTCCTATTCACGTGTTGGAAAAGGTGTTTTGAAGAATATTGAAAGAGGAATATCCACCTACAATTTCAAATTCACATGTGCATTGGAGATTAAGCTACACCAATTGTTATTTGAACCTATATTTCAAGTATTTGTTTCTTAAGAATTAATGGAAACACCACATTTTTTTGAAGATAAAAATTGGATTAATCTTAGTGAATGGTTGCATATTATAAGGGGAAAGTGGGAGGATGTATTTACAATACAACTATATTTGGGTGGTGAAGATTTTATGTGGTGTATTTACAATAAAACTACATTCCTTGGCTAAGGTTTGGAGTAGGACATTAAAATTCCTTGGATAAGGTTTGGAAAGTTTTGATTGTAAGGGGCCAATTGTTGTTGCTACACATTTACTTTGCTTGTTTAGAATATATCAAGGATAGAAGTTCAAGGTAAAGTTTGAGGAACCATCAATATAGATGTATCAAGACTCATGGATCTAAGGGATAATGGCATGGTTGATGGGGAGACCCAAGGTTCAATTGGGCCATGGATAATGAGTGGAGAAACCACTTGAAAGAAAGAAGGAAAGATATATGTTCCATCAAAAGGGGGATATGTTGAAGAGGCTGGGAGAGGGTCAAATCAAGGGAAACAAATATTTATCTAAGAGGAGGGGCTTCCCTCTTGCTTGGAAGAGAGGCGATTTTTAAGCTAAGAGGGAGGTTTAGTGAGTTGAATGTGAGGACCTCACAATATATCAAGGCCTTGCGAGAACTCTATCTCAACACCTTGGAGGCAAACCAAATGGTTGTATATTCCCAACTTCACCTCCCATACTTGGATGAGTATGTGGTCATATACCATGGATGCAAGAGGGTGGAATGTTGAACATGTTCATGATTGGATTCTAGTTTCCCTAAACGTTAGTTTTGAGGCTGCATGTATTCCTATCCAAGAGGTTGGGAGAATGTTGGGAGAAAGAAGAGGAACCTCACTTATTTTTTAGAAAAGGGACAAAACACTCCCTATTGTAGGGGGGGGGGCTAGTATAAGAAGTAGCATTTACTAGATAGAGGGGGGATAAAAGTAGTCTTTGACCACTTCTAGAATGGGATCATCCTTTTTAAGTAGGACAAGGACTAAAATATCTTCAAGGGAATTTTATATATTCCCATCAAGGACATGGAAAATTCTGATGTGGACAATTTTGCATGGAGGCATTTCTCCCGGACCTCTTCATGAAAGATTGTGGATCTATGGTGTATGTACAAATATGTGAGATGTGGGTTTATAATAATATTTTGAATTATCCAACCACATTCTCCATTGACCTTGTGTAAACCATTCCATTTGGTGTTTGTTTCACTAAGTGTAAAGAACAATGTTGGAGAATTATAAGACGTATGTTAGGTATGAGCTATTTTTTACCTCTTTATTCCCTTTTATTTTAATGGTATCCATATTTTGTATTGATCAAATGAGGAATTAACCTGGAAATTATGCCATTAGAGTCAAAATCAATCCTAATTCCAAATAAGGAGAAAAAAAAACACACACTAATTAATCTAGGAGTCAAGCATGCAAACAAACCTTCTCACAAAGAAACACTAGTTGGTGATGGAATCCAACATTGCAGAATCGATGCATGAAGGGGTTGAGTTTTGGTGGGTGGGAAAGTTATGTTGACAATATGCTTAACGAACTAACACCCTAGTGCAAGTTACCTCACCAAGAAGTGGGCAACCCTCCAAGGAGTTTGACTGAGTCTAGCCAACATCGATCCCAGGTACAACACCACCTTCCTTGTGTTGTCACCTTGTGTAGGAAGTCTAAAATATTATGGAATCTATGGTACCACCTACTATACCAAAGTAGAGGAGGGATAGTTGACAGTCAACACCAATACCAACAAAGTAGGGCTGATTACTCCGAGGGCCCCAATGTGACCTCGTGATTGACCCTTGTGTTAGAAGGGCTTCCCAAAGTCAGTGATATAGCAATTGGATTTCACTCCCTAACTCAAGGCTTTATTTTTGTTTAGAATCTTTGGAAAGTTATTCTCACAATCCTATTCCAAATCTCTACACCTAAGCTAAGATGGGTTTGAAGAGCCCTAGAAAAGCTGCTAGATAAATTTTAATTAGCGCTTGATTTTAGGTTGTTGTTACTCAAAGGAGTGGTTGTTAAACTGATGGTGTTTTGACTTGACTCTTTAAAACATCCAAGAGGAAAATGAAATGAAAGAATTTCAACTTCGATGAAAACTAGCCATGGTAAGGAGCAAGAGGTTTTAAGAAAATAAATAATTTCTTGATAGATTACTATGTGTGCAACACTGCTAATGAAAAAAAGTGTGATCTAATTATCTAGATAAATGGAAGAAAAATTACCACCATACACATCTTGAATACTCATAAGGATCACGGGGGATTCGCCTTATTGACCAATATTTTATCATGTTCATTCATAAAGGTTTTTTTTTTAATTATGAAAAATAGAGTCAATATATTGTAGGTATTGGGAACCTTGTTGAAGGTAACCCAACCTTGGAGAGAGATATAATATCACCTACATAACAACAATTATGATGTGAACATGTTCTATAATCTTATCAATGAGGCAAGCATACCTATGTTCATGATGATAATCATGTTAATTACAATATGAAACCATAAAATGTGTAACATGATATGTAAGGTTTGTCCACACATAGCCTTACCTAACATAAATTTAAATATATAAATGCTATAATAATTTCTTTTATGTTCACTATTCATCAGAATTTAAAAATGAGAGCAACATGATAATAAATAAAATGTTCAACATTAAAAAAAATGAACAATATAACAATAATGAACACAACATAATAATGATGATAAATACCTCAAACTGATGTTGTTCTCCAACTCTGTCCAAGTTGAAGCTCTGCCCAAAACTAACTAACCTCCTAGCCAGCTAGAAACAGCCTATCTGGCTCCCTAGCCCCAGGATTCCTTATGGTTTCTTGGGCCCCGACCCAAAATTCCCAGCAACAGGTACCCCCTGTGAAATTCTTCAAGAAAACTCTGCAAGTAAACCCAAATGAAACCAGTAATCTAGATGTAGTCCAAAACTGTTCATCTCTTCACCTTCTCCCTCTCCCTTAAATTAAAATATCCTGACCCCCCAAAAGATCTCCCCCTTCCCGAGTGCTTTTCCTTGACTTATGCCCCTTCCCTTTCATTATCCACCACCTTATCCCCCCATTAAACCTCAACCACCTTATCCCCCCTTCCATAAATGGGTCCATCTACCGATACAATAAGTCTCCAAAATAAAAATTAATAATTTATTAAACTAATATTCATTAAACAAATATTTAATCATTATAATTAATTAATTAATTAATTAGGGTTGTTACATACACCCACCCTTCAAGAAACTTCATCCCGGAGTTAAAGTAATTTATAATACAAGGGAAATGACACATGGTTCACACATTCATATCCAATAAACAACATTATCAGTAAGTAAGCCAAAGAAAACTCATACATACTAGTGTACATGTGCAAGAAATGCATGTGTAGATATCACATACAAGTCTCGTGCATGTACTAATAACAATAAATATCACCTCTATAGCATTTTTTGTATGCATCCAATCCAATCAACAAGATTATTCATGTTATAAAAGATAATAAACCAATCAAATGTTTGTGAAATCCCTTAATTACAATAATCTAGATCAACAATGTTTATTTAGACAATTGTAGTTTAGTTAAGTAATTATGAATATACATATATACACATTTTTTTTTTCAGAAGGAAAAACAATAAATTCCACCATAAGGAAAATCTCCATACACTCTCAACTATTTCTATTCATCCTTCCTCCCTAACTTACTTCCATCTTCCATTACTATCCTTCCCCTGTTGGACTATCTTGGAGTGTCAACTATATTGACCTAACTCCAAATAGAACCCGTAAGAGGAAGTGTCACTATCTTGACCAAGCTTCCCCGGTAGGCAAATGACAGTCATCATCACACGTCTAGGGGAGCATGAGCTAACACTATCCTCCCATGACTCTTGGTTTCAGAGGATACACGATGGGAAATGCCTCCACCCCTCTTAATAGGACTAGGGTCCACACCCTACAATGGAATATATAGTGGCACCGTGTTGCTGGGAATTTTGTCATCATTTATTCAATTTTGGGCAGTCTCACCACCTAAAAACCTGCATTGGTCCATATATCATAACAGTGCATTTGTACCAATATAATTTCACATACAAAGATTCATACCATATTGTTTCTCGGTCGGTGGTCATGACATCCTCTTTTATTACCATTATCCCTTGGCTATTTCATAGCCCATTGACCTGCAAATTAGTCTATAACACAAACTCATACATATCTATGCATTATCATAATGTAAATGCATTCGACCATAATCTCAATTCAATATCCACATACCAACAAATTTAATGTCAAAATTTTCAAGTTAGAAATAGATCTCATAATATTCCCATAATTCAATTAACGTTACCCGTTCATAGAATTTTCATTTACATAATATATTGCATCATATCCACCATCATTCAAGTAACATTTAAACATTCATAGAATTTACATTCACATAGTAGATCGCATCATATCCATCATCATTCAAGTAACGTTTAAACATTCATAAAGGTTCATACGTCTTAACAGTTCAAGTGTATCATTAATAGTTTCAGTGTGAATAGATAATAAAGGTGATTAGGCCTTAGGTAATCCTAGTTGTCTAAGTCAAAAGGTGGTGTTACATACACCCAACCTTCGAGAAACATATTCTCGAGGTGGTAAAAAAAGTGAGGGATAATCTCGTCGTAATGTCTCGACATCCTCCCAAGTAGCAGATCCTGGACTATGCTTTTCCCACTAGACCTTAACTTGGTCTACCAGACGGTTCCTGAGTTGTCGGACTCTATGGTCCAATATGCGTAATGGTTCTACCGTGAGTTTTCCCACATCCGATACCTGCAATTCCTTCCAATTTAGTTTATGTGATTCATCAGCAACATAATGACGTAGAATAGATACATGAAAAACATTATGAGTTTTATGCAAGTGGGGTGGTAGTACAAGACGATAGGCAACAGGTCCAATTTTCTCTTGGATTTTGAACGGTCCTATAAATCGAGGTGACAACTTTTTCCCCTTCCCAAAATGAATGGTACTCTTATTAGGCTTGATACAAATGAAAACTTGATCTCCCACTTTATAACTTCAGTCAATCCTATGTGCATCAACATAAATTTTCTATATATCATGTGCTTCCTTTAGTCTCTGCCTAAGCTGTATCACTTGTTCCTCCATATCTTGAATCAATTCTCACCCAAATATTACTCGATCTTCTAATCTTTCCCAACTCAATGGTGTTCTGCATGTCCTTCCATACAAAGCTTCATAGGGTGGCATTCCGATGGAGATATGAAAATTGTTATTGTAGGCGAACTCTACCAAAGGTAGGTACTTCTCCCAATGGGTTTGATTATCCATGACATACATCCTAAGCATGTCTTCCATGACTTGGTTTACTCTCTCATTTTTCCCATATGTTTATGAATGATAAGTTGTGCTTAAGTTCAGTTGTGTCCCCAACGCTGACTGCAAACTTGTCCAAAACCTAGAAGTGAATCTGGAGTCCCTATCTGAAATGATCTTCTTGGGTATCCTGTGCAAATGGATGACCTCACTTAAAAACACGCATGCCACATCAGTGACATCATAAGTGTCTCTAACTAGCATAAAATGAGCACTCTTGGTTAACTTATCAACTATCACAAGAATGGAATTGTGTCTATGAGATGTGAGCGACAACCCCACAAAAAAATCCATAGAAATGACTTCCCACTTGGAGATAGGAACATCATGTGGTTGTAGGAGTCATGCTAGGTGATGGTGGTCGGCTTTCACTTGTTGACACTCTAGGCACTTGGTGATGAAATGGACTACATTGCGCTTCATGCCTACCCAGAAGAAGAGTTTCCTCATGTCTTCGTACATTTCCTTCACACCCGAATGTGCAAAATAAAGTTCTCTATGGGCTTCCTTCAGTATGATGCTTTGAATATCCCCACCTTCGGGGATGTACATCATTCCTTGATATCTTAATAATCAATCTGCTTCCAGGCTATATCCATCATACTTTGGATCTAATTTCCTCCCACTCTGGAGGTTTGAAGTAACCTTTAAATACCAATTGTCTCCAAGGAGTTGTGTCAATGCACGTTCCCTCAGATTGACTTTTAAGGGTACCAAGGAGAAGACTCGTGGTCTCCTACTCAAGGCATCTACGACCACATTTTCTTTTCCTTTGATGTACAAAATACCAAAATCATACTCACTCATAAACTCACTCCATCACCTCTGCCTAGCATTAAGATCTCTTTGAGTGAAGAGATGTTTTAAACTTTCATGGTTTGTTTTGAGCTCAAAGTTTCATCCCACTGGATAGTGCCTCCAAATTTTCAGAGATAGTATTATGGCTTCCAACTCTAAATCATGAGTAGAATAAAGCTCCTCGTGTTGCTTCAAATTCCTTGATGCATACGCTATCAGTCCTCCATCCTTCATTAGCACGGCCCCCAACCCTTGCTTCGAGGCATCCGTGAAGACTATGAAGTCCTTTTCCATATCTGGCACTCGTAGAATTGGTGCACTAGTTAGTAACCTCTTAAGCTCGATGAATGCACTATCACATTATTTTGTCCATTCATACCTAACCCCCGTGCACTGCAAAGCGGTGATGGGTTTCTCTATTTTAGATAACCCTTCCACAAATCTCCAATAATTACCTACTAGCCCCATGAATCTTCTTACCTCGTGATCATTTTTCGGCACTGGCCATTCCATAATGGCCTTTACCTTTTCTGGGTCCACAGAGATTCCTTCACTAGAAATGATATGACCTAAATAGTGAATTTATTTTTGGAAGAAGGAACACTTCGACAACTTCCCATACAATTTGTTCTCTCTAAGGCAGGACAACACCACTCACAATTGTTCCTCATGTTCTCTTTCATCCACACAGAGCCTTACCTAACATAAATTTAAATTTATGTTAGGAAAGGCTCTGCATGGACAGACCTTACATGATACATTTGAATTCCAGTCATAATACCTCTATGAAATAAATGTTGCTTATGGTTGAAATATGTGATGAATGGGTGTTGCCTTGATGAGGGACCAAAACTATTATAATAAACAAATCCCACTAGAAAAGTGCTTTGAACATGTTGATAGCTAACCATTGATAATGCTATGTTGATGGTTCAAAAATAATGAAAAATAGGCATATTACATGTTCATTGGTATTCAACTAGATCTATCTATGGTCATCGTGACGTATAAATTATCCATAAGGTGACATTAGTGAGGGCGTGTGTCATTGATTCTAGAAAGGCATTGTTGAAGGCATGAGGTGAAAATGTTAGCATGGGGATGGAAAATGAACATAACGAAACAACGTTAATTAAGCACCATCGAAGGTAGGAGGAGAGCATTGAGAGGAAGGAAATTTCATGGAAATGAAGGTGACCTTATAGTTATAGGCTACAGGATGCAACCTCCAAATATAACCTCTTAGGGAAGATAGCAAGGGAGTGGTGACTAGTCTCAACTAAGGAATTCCATATTGAATTCATCCCTAATCAAGACAATGAACTAAAGGGAGATAATCAATGATGAACGGATCGAGGAAATAGGTGGTCAATAAGAGAGTGAATAAGGAAGACAAGGCCCAAAATATTTATCCTGCTAGCTGCAACAATCAAGTATACCCAGTCTTATACTCCTCCAATAATCACAACCTTGGAGATGAACTCCATCCTTCTTTTATAGATGAATCCCTCAACTACCTCCATAATAAAATATTCAAGAAAAATTTGGACATCTTTCCTTAGGTGAAGAACCTATTATAAAAACAAAAATCTAATATGGCTTCATGTTGGTTACTATTCTCCTATATACTGTCTAAGTTTATTTACCCAGGGTTCATGTTTATTCGGGTTTCCAACAAAGCCTTTAAAACTATCGGCCCTCCTGGTAAACTAGAAGGCAACACAACACATAGAATGCACTATGCAGTCTCACTTGAGATATATTTAATGGGTGGTTGTAAGACTCAGGTATTTACATCATAGGATTGAGTGTGAGATATGAGAACTGAATATTGAACCATTATTATAACTAGTAAACACAATGTACAGTCATTGACGGATAATAAGGAAATATAACAACTCATTCATTAACACAAGAAGAACTAATAAAAATATGATAAATATATGCACGCGTTCATCACATAACACATATGTATTGTGGTTCACCCCCTCCTCGGCTATGTCCACAAAGATTTGTCTCTCGGCTCTTTTATTATAGTTGTTCTATCACTACAGTGTCGTGCGCTTACAACTCTTCTCAATTGGGTAAGATCTATATGAGGCGAACTAGATCACACCAGGCTCCTCAGCCTGTGATCTAACCCTCAAGATATACCCTCCTTTTTCTTCTCTAGATCATCAGCTTATACAAAATAGATTATACAGCAAAACATTCCCTATCGCATCGACTCATACATAAATAAAAACTCAATAATACTCCGAACCGACTCCTTAACATCTCGAACAAAAAAAACCTACCTCTATGATACCTAGGTATCTATATTTATATTCTTTTGGCTCTTTAGTCATTACAATACATTACCAAAACCCTAGCCCTAATGTCGTTAGGTCTTCCTTGCATGCACGCATGTTGTTCCTCCTTCCAGTTGTCACTTTCCTCATGCATGCTTTCTTTCCCAAAAATGCCTTGATTTTCCACTTTGGCCTGGCTCCAACAGGCCCCCAATACTGACATGTGGCTCATCCCGAGCCACCTAACACAACTCTTTGATCTCCTTGGAGATCACCTAGAAATTTTCCTTGAGCTCTACTTCCTGTTACTGCTCCTGCACAGTCTTCTCCTTGAGTGTGTGCATTATGTGAACTTCAATTTCGTCCCTGATCAGTTATTCACACTATGCCTGGGTATATGCTATCTGTGTCTTGGCTTCCTCTACCTGTGCCATGAATTCTGCTACATGTTCTTGAAATGGTTCCATTTGAGCCTGACGCTCCTCCTTTTTTTGTGCAGTGGTCAGTTCTGCCTGCAATTTCTTCATGTCTTGCACCCCTTTGATGCGCTATGTGATGAACATTGTCTTATGCCTCTACTTGAGGTCTTGGATAGCTACGCTTATCCTTTCTTCTTCCTTGTCCTACTACTGGATTTTCTGGTCCTCCTCCATCTTTATCCAAAGTTGTGATGCATTCTCGAACAAGTTAGTTGTTGTGTTAACCTGTCATTCTATCTCTTGTAGTTGTTCTACTTCTTCCTATTTCCTTTTCTCTTTCACTGCTGGTGGAGTAGTGGGTGTGAGTTGCTATCAGAGATTCTCGATATCCCTCTAGTATTGATCAATTGCCTGCACAATCTGATCAATATTTTCTTCTGCTATGATTTCATCCTCCTGCACGGTCTTTGGAATCCTCTCGTATGTTCCTGCAAATTTTTTCTCCAATTCGTTCCTGCACTCCCTTTCTTCTTGGGTCTCAAACTTAGCCTGCTCACATAATATTTCCAACATGTCTCTCTTCTCTTTTTCCTGTTGAAACTCGGCCAAGTCTTTGTGTGATCGAGACTATACCTCGTGGTTTATGCTAACCTGCAACTTGTGTAGAGACATGGATGACATCCACATCAATACCAATTGGATCTGGCTTAAGTCCTTCAGGAGTGTATTCCCCATGATCTCGTCCATGTGCAACATACTGGGTGTGATGTGGAATGTTGTGTTCAGTTGTAGGATTGTATGGAATGGATCTTGCTCTCCTTCTTCCAGTATTTCCTCTATCTGTAGTGATGATGACTCTATTCCCCTGTTGCTACATGTTGCCTGCACTTCCCCAATTTACTTGAGGAACTTCCAGATGTCTGCCATCTCCTCTTGAATTATGTCCCTGTGGTGCGTAACATTGTCAAATTTCTCGGCTAGACAATCCTAGACCATTCGGGATATCATTTCCCCATCATCGTCTGTGATTGTATATTCTGGTGGTTTTCTTTGTGCCTTCGTTTTCTTGCATGGTCCTCCTATATGTGTGGTTGGCCTCTTATTCCCACCTGGTTCCTATGGGTTGGGACTTGATATGGTCCCTTACACGACCTCTACCCATTTTTGTTGTTCTTTGGTCGACTACANCCGCCTTCTTTGTTATTTTTGCCTAGACCGTCCTTTTTTTCTTGGGCACTTGGATTTCCTGAGGTTGTGTTTATCCCTGCCTTGCCTCTTCTTCTGATGTTCTTTTAGGAAAGTCTTGGGTGAGGACTATAATCCTCCATTCATCTTCCCAGTCTTTGATCATCATGTCAATGTCGCCCTCTGTGATACAATAGCACATATGTAGCCATTGTTTATTTGCATCCTTTCGCGCATGTATCCACATTGTGTTTCATGTCACCTTGAAGTTGGCGATGTCCCTATATCACGCGATAGCCTATGGTGTGATCCTCCACATGTTGGATATGGATTCTTGCAGGTCACATAGGTGTCCTTCAAATATGGACCCGTTCATCCCTTTATGCCTAGCATCCGATGTGGCTTTCAGCTATAAGTATCTCGCTCCTTGGTTTGGATTGGGTCTGGTACAAAAAGTTATATATCTCAGTTCCCTCCATCCCATAATGTCTATTAACATGATTAGCCATGAATAGTGAAACTTTGTTCCTAGATCCTTTGAATCCTTGCAATCATCCAGGAATAATTTCAAGAGATATGATGCCCAGCACATTGTGGTGCCCTCGACGCATTGAGCTGCAACTATGACAACTCCAACTAGGACTTCCTCCCTACGACATTTTCTTAGCAGCTTACAAGCTAAGATTTTTGCACCCATTTGTGTTGAAACATCATTGATCGTCTTGATGATGATCCCTCATGTTCCCATGTTGGTACCATATTTATTCTTCATTTCTTCTGCTAGCGCTTTCTGCCCAACTTTGTCATCCAGAAACTGCACGGGATCCATGCCTCAGGATGGAAATCCTTTTATGTTTGCAACAAGATCTACATATACTGAGATGATCTTGTCCAACCATATGTCTCCACCATGTGTGACTGCTAACAGTTTTTTGACGCATGCACCTATGTACTGACCTCGGCCAAATTGTGGTAGATTCAATAAACCTAAGATTCATGTTTTCTCCAATACTATTTCCCATTGGAGTGGCTGATCAATCAGTTCCCCTGCCAAATTTATGCCCACCATCTCCATGCACACTCTCTTTGCAAATTCCAGAAACTTGTCTTCGTCTGCTACATCGTGGTCTGAGTATTTTAGCTTGTCAATACGGCCCGACGAGTTTGATTCCACTCGTATCCTATATGGTATACATTGTAGGAATATTGTTGCGACTGGTTGCTTGTGAGGTGACCTAGGTACCTGTTGCTTGTGTTTCTTTGGAAGTGGTGGTGGTTGGCTCGAGGTTCCAGTGGCTTCTGGTTGTGTTTCAAAATACCATTCCGGCCAACCTGTGACATCTTCGACTATTCCTTCTCGTGGGTGGTCTGATATGGTCATTTGAGACTCGTCTGGCTCGATTGTTGCTTCCTGGTTCATCATCGTTCCATTGGCTTTTGAAGCTACTTCGGTGTTTTCTAGTTGTGCCTCCTTCAAGGTTTCTATGCTTTGGTTATGTTGCTCCTGTACCTCTGTCGGTCTATCTATATTCATGCTCTCTGGTTTTGGCTGTTGGGTTTCTTCCACTATAGGGGTAGGGTTTACCGGTGTTGTTTCTGGAGATGGGATTTCATCAACATTGACAATCTTCAACGGTTGTTGTTCACTTTCTTGCAATTGTACCCATGATCTGGTTTGAACTCTAGTTGGTCTGGCGCTTTGGCTTTCTTTTTCTTTCTTTGGTTGTGCCATGGTGATGAATGTCGAATGTTCACTAAGTTTGGATGGTCTCTGTGACCTCTGTGAACTCAGCTTTGTGCTTCTTAACCTCTATCACTCTCCATCTTCTCTCCTTTCGCAAATGGGCTCTCTTTTCCCACGTCCGTGTGTTGTATGGGCTTCGCATGAAGCTTGTTGAGATGTTTCCTTAATTGTGGGTTCAATGAACCTCCAATTCTTTTTTACTTTCCATTACTCTGCCTTGTCATCTCTAGTTGGTGCAATTAATGTGGCATCCCATCGGTCCTTTCCATCCTTTAATTCTGCCTAATGTCGTCATGTCATACTTCTTTTGTCGTCTTTCCATTTTACCACTTGTTTTCCTTTGTACGTGGTCATTATCCTTCTCCTTATTGAGTTTGTATTCCTAATTTTGCATGCTCTTTCGACGCACTTTGCCTCTGTTGGTACTATTTAACATTTTGTATATATATATTTTTTTGTTTACTTCATGGTGGGTGGTCGACTGTCCTTGTATAGCTTCAATCGGCTCCCATTGATCATCCCTCTGATTTATGAGCCTGATAGGTATCTCAAATGTACAACTCCTCCATCTGTGACATATTGTACTTCATATGGTCCTAACCAATGCATTCTGAGTTTTCCTGGGTGTTGAAACAATTTTTTGTCATACATTAATACTAGATATCCTTCCTTGAAAGTTTTCCTCTTGATGTGTCTATCATGCCAAGATTTGTCCCTTGCTTTCTAAACTTGTTGGTGAAATCTTGCTAAGGTTCGGTATTCCTCCATGGTCATTAACTGGTTTATCCACTCCTGAACTACACCTCGCTCTATCATGTGTGTGATTGTTGTTACGTGCAAGCTTGGTACTAAAAATTCTAATGGAACCACTACTTCTTGGTCATAGACCAATTTAAATGGTGTGTTCCCTATAAAAAAATTTCACGTAGTCCTATAGGCCCATAATATTGCTAGTACTTTGAGGTCCCAGTCATCCTTGTTGACGTTACAGATCTTTGTCAGTGCGTTCTCCAGGATTTTTTTGAATTCTTCCACTATGCCATTTTCCTGTGGATGATATGGTGTGCTCTTCTGATGATGGACTTCAGACTCTTCAATCATACCGTTGATGGTTCTATTTATGGAGTGTGTGCCTTGGTCTCTCATCAAAACTCTTGGGCATATAAATCTAGTGATTACTTGTTCAAATATGAAGTGTGTTTTTGTTTCCGTGCTGCAATCCTTCACTAGTGTGACTTCTTCCCATCTTGTTAGGTACTTCTTCGTAGTGCTAATGTACCTTTGTCTTGTTCTTTTTGTTGGTGGGTTGATTGGTCCCACAAACTCTATTTCCCACTTATCGAATGATTTCAATGTTACTTTTGGTCGTAATGGAATCTCATCCCTTCTATTGGGTTTACCTACCCTTTTACAGACATCGTATCTCTGACAATACTCCTTCAAGTCTTTGTGAATCGTAGGCCACCATAGTATTGCACGCAATACCTTCTGCGTGGTATATTTTCCTGCATAATGTCCTCCTGTGATCCCCTCGTGGGCTTCTGCTAACACTCTTGGTATTTCATGGTCTAACACGTATCTGCACAAGATGATATCTGTGCCCATTTTGTATAAGTGTCCTGCAATCAGTTGATAGTATAAAGCCTAGACTACCAAGTTTTTCTTCTGCACGGTGTTATATTATTTTGGTGCAGTACCTGTACTCAAGTACTAGATGATATATGTGAAGTATTCATCGGTGATCTGGACTGAGAATAATTGTGCATCTGGAAAGTTGTCTTCTAAATTCGTAGGTTCTTCTCCATTTGTGACTCTTGATAGGTGGGTAGGTCCTGCATTCAATTTTCCTGGCTTGACTATTACTTGAAAGTCAAATTCTTGAAATAGTAGTAACCATTGGCAGATTCTCCCCCCCAACACTGGCTTGTTGACTAGGCATTTTAGGGCTGAGTGATCTGTGAAAATATTAAAGTGTTTTCCCAATAAATAATGTCGGAATTTCTGTAGTGCGTAGACCATAGATAGGCCTTCTCACTCTGTAGTGTTGTAGTTATGTTCTGATTTTGATAGCTTTTTGCTTGCAAAGGCTATAGGGTGATCCAGATCTCCCGCTCCTGGTTGTGCCAAGATAGCTCCAAGTGTTATGGTTGATGCATCTACATGTATGTAGAATGTCTTTTCTCAGTCTGTAAATACAAGTATTGGTGCAGTGACCATTTTTTCTTTCAATGTATCCATACCGTGTTGACACTCATTGTTCCACTAAAAATTTGTAACCTTTCTTAACAACTTTTCCATTAGTGCAGTAATCTGCGCATACCCTTTGATAAACTTCCTATGGTATCCTGTGTGTCCCAATGTTGCTCTTAGCTGACGAACTTTTTTTGGTGCTGGTAAGTTAACAATTATTACGATATTTGTAGGATCTACGAGTAAAACTTGTTTGCATACTATATGGCCCAATAGTATCCCAAACGATGTTCTTAATATGCATTTATTTATGTTCATTTATATCTGGAACTGCCTGCATATTTCTAACATTAGTCATAAGACTTATACATGTCTTTTCAACAAACTATAGACTCTCCAATCGTCCAAGTATACTTCGAGAAACTGGTGGATGAATTCCTTAAACGTGGCGATGACTATTCTGGAAAAGATTGTTGGTGCATTATTCAATCCAAGTGGCATGACTGTGTACTGGTAGGATCCCCATTCTGTCACAAACGTGGTCTTGTATTTGTCCTCTTGTGCTATCTTGATCTCATGGTAACCTAAAAATCCATCAGTGAATGAGTAAGCTTCATGTCCACCAACATTCTCTAACACTTCATCCATGAAAGGTGTAGGGAATGGGTCATGTAGGCATGCATCATTCAACTTCTTCAAGTCGACGCATATCCTGATCCCTCCTTGTTTCTTGTCCTGCACTACCATCGGGCTTATCGATTCTAATTCTTCAACCGATTCTATGATTCTGGCTTCCAACATCCTGTCAATCTCATCTTTGACTTTCTTCTTATATATTGGGTTTAGTATGTATGGTCGTTGTCTGATCGATCTTGCTCCAGGTCTGAGTGGTATCTTCATTTCTCTTAGATCTCTGGCTATACCCTTCATTTCTGTAAATGTTGTGGGAAACAAGTCATTGTACTCATGCAGTAACTATGTTATGCTTTCCACTATTCATTCATCCCAGTAGTCTCCAGTGCTAGCCATTTTGGGATGCTCCATTGTCCCAATGTTGACTTTATTTACTCTGATCGGTGCGGAAATGACTTATGATTCTATGGGTGGACCTTCCACTTCTCTTTCTCCTTCTTCTTCTTCAATCTGAATACCGCATGGATTGTCTTCATTCGGTGCTTCCTCTTGTACATGGTAACATGAAAACATTTCCTTGACTATCTATTTGTTTCATTGTTTCTCTTTTGTGATAAGTTCTACTTATGGTTCTTTGATGAATATCACTCCTCTTATCTGTTTCAGAGAGGTATCTATGTTTTTTTTCTCATGATCGAATGAGAAAGTGACTGTAAAATTATGTTGCAATGTTGTCCAGGCCATAGTTCCTTTGCGCAATTCCTAATCTGTATACCAATTCGTTGGTATGCCCTTTAGGGTGTGTATAAAATGATGAGGCCATTCCTATGGGGGTTTCATTTTCCACAACATTCTGCACTCCTCCAAGTGTTTCGTGGGTTCCCCTTGTCCATCGTACTTTTGTTTCTTGTTGATTTATGTTCTGCATTGAACCTTATGTGTAGTAGTTGCTTACATTGGTACCAATATGTGATTGTCTCTTTGTGCATGCCCCACCATATTTCTAGTGTGGCCTTGAGTTCTATATCCAATGATAACAGTCTTTGGTTCTCTGAAACTTCGTCTTCGTACTATGCCAAAAATGTTTCCAAATCGTTTATTTTGTGGAAACTAGGCGGTTCCCTTATTTTCGTGTCTACCCATCTTACTGCGCAGTCTATTCTTTCACATATTCTCATGGAAACTTCATGTAATCATTGTTTCTAGTTTTCTAAACTAATGTCTGAGTCTGTTACACATGAAGTAATACTCTTCCAACTGAGTATCCCATCTGTAGTTGGGTTTACGTAATCCTCATCCCGCGCAGTTGTTCTGTACAATTGGCTGATTTACTCCAAGTCTAGGAAAGTAGGTTCTACAAACCTCTCCCCTTCCGATGGATCTAAAGGCACGATGACCCTATATTCTCCTGACTCAAATGTCATTTTCCTGGTCTTTAAGTTGATTATGGCATGGTTGTTAAACGCCCAGTCCAAACCAAGCAACGTTGGGTAAGGTGTTGTGTCGTCTTCTATTTCGATGAATTCAAAATCTTCTTTAGTGTGCACTCCGTCTAGGTCTAATGTTATTCCTTTCAATCTACCAATTGGTAGGACTCTATGTTGGTTTGCCAGTTTCAATTGAATAGGTGAATATCCTAGTGTGGGCTCTCACATGCATTGCCATGTTTTCTTTGGTAATACATTAACTTCATATCCTAGATCCAGTATGATGTCTCCCATATTGAAATCTCCAATATTGGCATTCATTCTAAACTCCCTACTTGTTCTTCTTCTTGTATGTAGGTGATTGATTGTTTTTGGTTCCAGTTTTCCTTCCGTCTCAATGCTACATTTCTCTAGTATGTTTTTCAATATTTTCACAGATGATGGATCACTTAATACCTTTACACATGATTGAAAAAAGCCTTTGATTGTACTTACTTGTCTCATGGAATGTATCTCGTTGGTATGATCTAATAATGGAGGAATTTCATATTTTGGTGTTTCCTTGCTTTGTTGCGTAGTTGAAGTTGATGCCATGTCTTCCTTCTGAAATTCTTGTTTGGCTTCCTTAAATATTTCCTTCTTGTTCTACGCATTGAATTGTTTCCTTGGTTCGATGTTCTTATTCACCCATTTATTTTGTGCTGGCTCTTTTCAAACTACGTCGTTTCTTGTTTTGGCTCCTCCGCGAGTAACTATATTGATGTTTCGTCCTTCATCCCTTGCTTCGGCTGAAATCCACTAAACATTCTGGTTGTTCTAGTTCCTCTTTTCCTAGATATTTACTAGTAGTGTCAGGCATTCCTCTATATCGTGGTTTGATGCGTGACAATACATACAAGTTGTTGGTGGGAGTGGACATTCTCTTGCATAATGTCCTTCTTTTTGAAAATTGTGACATACCATTGGTCCTCTACCTCGTCCAAAACCTCCTCTCGTTTGTCCTCCACTTCTGTAGCCTGCTCAATCTCCTCTCGGTGCATTATACTGAGGCGCCTAATTATACTGTGTGGTATTGTAATGAGGTTGTGTTGTGTTGTACTATGGCTCCACGTTATTATATGGTTGTTGCACAGTATTATACTATTGTTGCGCAATGTTGTATGGAGCTAGAACTAGATTAAAATGCAGTGTGGCTTGCCTAGTCATCATTTCTTCCTGCACTCTATATGCATATGATGTCCTTTCGCTCATCATATCCATAGTTCTATAGTATTTTTCGTCGTACCCTACTGACTTGAAAAAGGTGCAATATGAACTCTTTGGGACTGTCTGGTATTTTTGCACCATCATGAAGTGATAAGGAGTGTCACTTGGTTTCTTGCAGATTTTGCACCATAGTCCTCCTGTTGGTAATGGATTTGGAATTCCTGCTACCATATACTATGTGAATGTTGGAAATTCATTCTTGTGGTGTCCTTTCATTCTGCATGTGGTGCACCAAACAAATTCTCGTTTGTCCTTATTCTTATTCTGGTTTAGCTGAAACATTGAGTTCTTCAGGTCCTCCTTCAATTCTTTGATAGTTGGGTATGTTTGTTGATACTGGTTTTTGTCTAGTTGCAGGGATGCCTACAGAGCCTCTGCCTGCGTCTCAAAATTTTGTTGTCGCAATGGGTATTTTAAGTGTGGTAGTAATGAATTGAAAAACAAGTGTCGATGTTGCATATCGGTCATGAGATATTTCAACTTCCCTTTTAAACGTTTGAATCATTGGTCAATTTCCCAAACAAATTCTCCTTGTTTCTATCGGATTTCTATCATCTCATTCATGTATTGATCCTTTGAGTTCATCTTCTGGAACTCATTTATCAGTAACTTCTTTATTTTTTCTAGTTTCCTTGTCGTCCCAGGTGCACTATTTGCATTGAGACTCATGTACCAGTCTAGTGCGCGGTCTCTTAGCATAATAGCTAACAGTGCAAGTTTGGTATCTTCATCAGTGATCTATTTTGCTTCCCATATCTTTTCACAAATGAACAAATGTGTCTTCGGGTCTTCTTCTGATTCTCCTTGAAATTATGGTAACCTGATGGTAGGATCATTTCCTGCCATTCTGAACGTTGAACTGCTACCTCCTCGTGGTGTAGATACTTGACTAGTGTTGCCTGAACTGGTTCCTCCAGTTTTTGTTCCTTGTGTAGATGTACTTCCTACTGACGAACTTTTTCCGAACTTCGATTGTCTAAACAGTGGTGTTTTCTTTGGTGTATTAGTCGCACATGGGTTTATGGGTTCCACACTGACATTAATATGGATAGGAGTGTTGCATTCTCTTCCCTCTCTTGGACCTCTCGTCTTCCTCTCATATGTTGCGCATAGGATTTCCTCAATCTGCTCCATGGCCCAGGGATCCTCTACCTCTTCCTCATCACTCGCCAAGCCTTCCCTCGTGGCTATGGCTCTTTTCTTCGTATTCACCTTGTATTAGTAGGGTACTCCACTACACGTCTTTCGAGATGTCACTGTGATCTGCTAGATCTTGTCATCATCCATCATGATTGGGTCTAAGGGTTCCTCCTTCTTTCCCTTATCCTTTCCTCCTTCCATTTCTCCTCTTTATGTCAATGCTTCCCCACTTCACCCATGCACGCAGAGAAATTTAATTGTTTGATTCCATAGTCATTACACGTATATAGAAGTATCTTAATAGAAGTATACAGTGATGTAATGTACCCTCCTCGAGGTCCTCATATAAACTCTTACTCCGCTGCACTGTACGACTTCATTATGTCTACTGCAAACTTTGTTATAAAACGTGCCACAATACTGTCAAGCCAAAAATCTACTGCGCAGGTGAATTTGTTGTTCACTTGTTGTAGCTGCTCACTCTGTATTGGGGTCCACTCTAACCGTCAAACCCAGTTCATTATGTGGTTATCCTTCAACCTTAGTATCCACTCCTACAATAAGTGTGGAAAATCACAAAAAAATACTTCGTGTAAATCAGTAAACACGTACTTCTTAAGATATTTGTGGGGTGTTATTCTATGGTTTATGTTGTCTTTCTGTGTGAACTCCAACTCTTTGGTTCTTAGCAAGATTTCGATCTCTACTTTTGTGGGATTCCACGGTCTCAAAATTCCCTTCTAATGGATCATTTCTCTTTGCCCTAATATTTTCTTGATCTGCCTCCGACAGATCTTCAACTTATATCATCTACTCAATCCTCTCTTGTTGGTTACTATTCTCCTATATATTGTTTGAGTTTATTGACCTAGGGTTCTTGTCTATTCAGGTTTCCAACAAAGCCTCTAAAACTATCGACCCTCCTAGTAAACCAGAAGGCAACACAACACACAAAATGTGTTGTGAAGTCTCACCTGAGATAGCTTTAATGGGTGGTTGTAAGACTCATGTGTTTACAGCCTAGGATTGAGTGTGAGATATGAGAACTGAATATTGAACCATTATTATAACTAGTAAATGAAATGTATAGTCATTGACGGATAAGTAGGAAATATAACTCATTCATTAACACAACAAGAACTATTGAAAAGACGATAAAGATATGCACACATTCATCACATAACACAGATGTACTATGGTTCAGCCCCTCCTAGGCTATGTCCACAATTATTTGGCTCTTATCTCTTTTATTATAGTTGTTTTGTCACTACAGCGCCATGCGCTTACAACTCTTCTCATTTTGGTAAGATCTATATGAGGTGAACTAGATCACACCAAGCTCCTCAGCCTGTGATATAACCCTTAATATCTACCCTCCTTCGTCTTCTCCATCTCAACAGCTTATACAAAATAGATTATACAGCAAAACATTATGTATCGCATCAATTCATACATAACTAAAAACTCAATATTACTATGAATTGACTCCTTAACATCCCGAACAAAAACAACCTACCTCTATGATACCTCGATATCTATATGTATATGTTTCTGGCTCTTTAGATGCTACAATACATTACCAAAACCCTAATCCTAACGCTGTTAGGTCTTCCTTGCATGCATATGTGTTGTTCCTCCTTCCAGTTGTCACTTTCCTCGTGCATGATTTCTTTCCCAAAAACGCCTTGCTTTTCTGCTTTGGCTTGGCTCCAACACTTCCTCTTATTGGGAAATTTTTTCCTTGAGAAGGTGAATGATTCCAAGTGTTTACATATGAGCCTACAATGTCTTGCAAATAGAATCACATGAAGGAATTCCTCCCACGACAATAACTTTATTCAATAAAACCCTCCTCAATGATATCCAATGATCTCCTTAAGATTTGTAATCTATGCTAGCTTCCACCTACATTGTCATTAAAAAATTTACTTATGGAGATCACTTCTCATCTCAACAAATCATGATCACTACATTCCAACAACTAAAACAATATATTAATCCACTCAAGTGATGGTATCTCCTTCCAAGGAAAATGTTTGACAAGTATGAGGGCACTATAGCGATGAGCACAACCATCACATGAAGGGTGTTCTTCAAGCATCCAATACCACTCCATGGGATCCACCATGCCTTCAAATATATGATTGTGCCTCAGAATGTGTAAGATGCACCCTCAATAAGAAAATATGCATGAAAATGTACCAATAAGGGATCCAAAAATGAAGAACTATGCCACATGCACCACCATGCCTCAAAATATGCAATGATGCCTCAAAAGGTAATCCTTAATGAGTAAGTTTTCATAAAAAATGCAGCTATTCCTTCCAATATATACATCCTCCATTAACAAGCTGCTAAAAAAAGGTCTTCAAATAATGCAACAAGTTCCCATGCATCATGAGTGGTAACACCACCCATGAAGGAGAGGAGAGTGACAAACTAGGAGGGGATTTCCTCTTTAGTCACGAATACTTGCAAAGGCGAATTAGAGGCCTAGAATCCCAAGAGGCAACTATACTCTGCAAAATCTAATAGGTGAGAAAAATATCAAGTTTGGGGTTCAAGTCTTAAGAGTGATAGGGAGAAGGAGGTTATGGACCAAGGGAGGGATAACATATGAGGAGGTCACTTGAGTTTAATAATTGTATTTACAATGAATAGAATCATGAAGTCTACAATAGAAAAGTGAAGGGGCAGAAAATTTATATACTAAATTGAAGCTTAGAACCTTTATCGAAATTGTGACAGGGGTGATCAGTAGTAAAAGTAAGAACCATGGGATAGAATAGTAGTTATTGTGACGATATATATGGAGGGAGTCAACGTAAAGTGTGTTGCAAGCACAAGTTTCAACCTAAGACTATTCTCACAATGATGCCAATGTTAAAATTAGTGTTTTAAGTACATTTAACAAAGGATTACCAATTTTAGAGAGACAGAGGATAGACGAGTGGAATCACGAAGGTGGGTTACACTTTCGTGACAATCTGGTCTCCAAAATTTTGAAAAACAAATTTTCGGCCGAACTAAATATATTTTTCGGCCGAAAGATATTATTTTCGGCCGAACTATTGTTCGGCCGAAAACATAAACGTCAAATCGAACGGAGCCATAACCGGGCCCTCGATTTGCGTGTAGAAATTTGGTCGGCCGGATATTTTCTTTCCAGCAATAAGTTTTCGGCCGAAAACTATCTCGGCCGAAAGATTGTTCGGCAGAACTATCTTTCGGCCGAACTATTGTTCGGCCGAAAGATTTTTCTATATAATTGCCACACATCGAGTTTCGACGTTTGGGAATTTTTTTGTTTGTATTGGTTGTGTGAGGCTCTGTCGAGGGCTTTGTGAGGCTCTGTCGTGGGAGCTGTGGACGCTGAGGATGCAATGGTCGTGGGAGCAGTGGAGCAGTGGACGCCGAGGACGTGGAGAAGTGGACGCAGCGGTCGTGGAGGTAATTTACATTCGCATACTTTTTCGCATTTTGTTTGCGTATATTTACTTTCGCATTCTATTTGGTATATTTACATTCGCATTATGTTTGGTATATTTACATTCGCATTCTGTTGCGTATATTTACATTCGTATATTTACATTCGCAAATATTTACATTCTGTTTGTTTTGCATTTACATTCGCAAATATTTACATTCGCATTCTGTTTGGTATATTTACATTCGCATTCTGTTGCGTATATTTACATTTGTATATTTACATTCACAAATATTTACATTCTGTTTGGTTTGCGTTTACATTCGCAAATATTTACATTCTGTTTGGTTTGCGTTTATATTTACATTCGCAAATATAAACATAATTTACATTGCGTAGATATAAACATTGTGTAGATATTTACATTGCGTAGATATAAACATAATTTTTCATTGGTTTGCGTTTGCAAAACTGTGCATTTTCATTTGCGTTTGCGAAACTGTACATTCGTTTCATTCGTTTGCTATTTTCGAAACTGTACATTTTTGCGAAACTGTACATTTTCATTTTCTATTTGCGAAACTGTACAAAACTGTACATTTTCATTTTTCGTTTCATTCGTTTGCTATTTGCGAAACTGTACATTTTTGCGAAACTGTACATTCTTTTTTCATTTGCTATTTGCGAAACTGTACATTTTTTTTTCATTTCATTTGCTATTTGTGAAACTGTACATTCTTTTTTCATTCGTTTCCTATTTGCGAAACTGTACATTCTTTTTTCATTCGTTTCCTATTTGCGAAACTGTACATTTTCATTTTTCGTTTGCGTTTGCGTTTGCCAAACTGTACATTTTCATTTTTCATTTTCCATAAATAAGTGGATCATGAAAATGATTACTAGTTTAAAGATTTTGAGCATCTAGGTGGTTATATTATTTATATCTTGAG
>ML777260.1:537558-549364 GCA_009831015.1 Picea engelmannii | reverse complement strand
TTATGTAAAAATTAAGATAGATACGAGGTGTAGAAAAACATGTATTTAAACTCTGCAACGTTTTCAGCTTGGTCAACTTCAAAAAATTCTAGAAATTATAATATTCATCCGTTAAATTCAAAATGATAGTCATAATAAAATAGTGTCTCTGTAGATTGTTGCAGTATATTTTGTTTCTTCAAAACATAAGTTTGATAAAAAAAAACATTGTTGTAGAAATAAGTAACTCATTATCATTCATTTCGTGTCTAAGAAACATACTGTTAAAAAATTGTCAAATTGACATATCAAATCATGATAAAAAAAATTGAAAAATAGTCATTAGAAATCTAACACAATTCTTCACAAGTTTTGTTTTTACTGTAAAGTGAAATTCTAAATAAAAAAAATACTTTTATATGTCGGAAGTTGAATAACTTGTGAAAATACAGTTTTTTTTGTCATAAAACAAGCAAAAGTGTAACCCACCTTCATGATTTCACCCAGACATTACCAAGTTTTGTGGCATATCCACAAGTTTGTCTAGATAGGGGCACTTGTTTCCATCTGTCGATGTCCAATCGAAATCTTGGATTGAATATTGCCACTCCTCTACCTCTATCAGATGGGGTTTTTCTCATCTGTGTCGAACAAAAATGTGTATGGCAATCGGTTTGGGGTTTTTCTCTGTGAATGCGATGTATGGGTTGGTTTTTCTCCTCTCCTGTTGTGTGGTGTGTAGTTTCCACCTCACACGGGAATATCCAAGCTAGTAGATGGCTCTGCGAATGCGATGTATGGGTCGGTTTTGCTACAAACATGTTGTGTGTTGTGTAGTTTCCATCTCACGCGATAATATCCAAGCTAGTAGATGGTCGCCTGCACACAATTTTATTTGTAATGAATGGGAGCAAAAGGATTACTTTGTCATTTGTATTTTTTTTTTTTATAATGTTTTATTATTATTATTTGTTAATTTAATTAATACATATTTTAATTAAATTCATCAGAATAGAAATTTAATTGTGTTTTTTTGTTAATTTTAATTAATATAAACTTTAATTTAGAAATTTTGCCATCCAAAATAAGGAAATGTGCTCCTACATACCTAGGGATTGATGTATACAATCATTAGTATCATTATAAATCTTGAAATCAATTCAAGAAGTAGATACTATGGTAGGGAATGATGTAAATAGTAACTTAGCATCTTGGAATCACCCTAACCATTTGTGGCTAGGAAAAAAAATTTAGGGATCACAACAATGAGCTATAGAAGAGATCACCTTAATGTGAACAATCCATGATTGCTTTCATGCACTCATTATAATCCTATATGATTAAGGGTTAATAAATAAGTTGCAGTTTTCCTTCAGTAAGTGGATTTGTCGAAAGAAAAAATCACTTGATTGGTTGAGAACTGAATATTTATGTTTATATCCATAGGTACAAGGTGCATGATGTCATGCTTGATTATATATATGACATGAACATCATTCCAAAAAAATCGTCGGAGATGATGGGGAGCCTATTCCTAGTATACTAACCCATTCAATTGCAGTTGGTGGATTAATACATAATTTTCCCCATTGGCCTCCTAAAGGATGTTGAGGTCAACATTGAAACTATAAAAATAATGGTATATTTTGAATTCATTGAGGTTGTTTATGAAAATCATAATCATCTCACTCTCTTGGGATTCTAATGGGAAAATGAAAACAGAAACATAATTAATGTAAAGAGAGGGAAAATGGATTTTGAAGCCAATGGAACTAGAGTGATACAACCCATTGATCCAATCAAAAGGGAATGATACATAGAGCCAATTGATGACATCATTGATGGTGCAAGAATGGGCCAATAATATAACTTAATGGAAAAAATATAGAATGGTTATACCAATCCAATAAGAAAAAAGACTAGTTAGTTGGAGAAGAATATGTTATTATAATTCAAAGAGATAAGAAGCATTATAAGATTGGGAAAAAATAATTATAATATTTTGTCCCATTGTTGTGCCATGATTAGGTCTATCCATGATATTGGTATAGAGCTACCAATCCCTCCCATATTTGATGGTATAGGGAGTGTTGAATATTTTATGGAGGATCTAAGCTTAGTGGTGCTTGGAGGATTTTGTATAAGAACTAGATGCGACATTGATATCCACATCATGTAGGTGGTGGGATACTTATAGAGATGGACTTGATAGATGGGAATAAGTCCAACCAAGATTGCAAAATAAATTTTCTACGCCACTCAAGTACCAAGCGATTAAAATTCCAGGGGAAACAAAAGATACAATCACCTTTATGAAGGTCTATGAGGGAAATAACGATCTTATCTTACATAGATATGGGTTCAATCATAGGTGGACTTGGAAGGGATTTCTAGAAAAACATTGGGTCCACAATTTATGTACACCTTGGGGAATATCCTTAAGGTCTAGTAGCTACACAAGAATATTTGTTGATAGACCCATAAGTGGAAGTCTTTCAGTGAAGGGTTCTACTCAACATTCCCATATCTAGGTAGGACCCTTAGTATCACTTATTCTCTAAATTCCATTAAGTAATTCCTATTTGATACTTGAGTGACCAAACCACCAAGGTGTGTATGTAAAGTACATCAACACAAGTAGCAATAGAAAGAACTAGTTCTCAACTAGGGAGATTGTTATCACCTAAAAATCACTTATAGAGCTATACAAGTCTTGTGTGGTTATTTGAGGACTACAACATGAATCATAATAATTACAACATTCAAATAGGGCCTATATTACTCCCTGGCCATGGAAAAGATCCCATGTGCCTTACATGGTTCATAAAACTTGTGAGTGGTGTCCATATCCCACCCAATGGCCACAAATTCCGAAGAGAGGATTAGTGTGATGTTTTGAGGCCTTTTTCATGGCCATTAATCCTGAGAAATTTGTGTAGGGCCTAAGGCCTTTGTTTTCCTCCCTTGGCCATGGTATAGGTTAGGAGATCCATTCTTATTTTGATATAAAAAAAATATATTAATGGTTCCCACATTCCGAATTGGAGCCCTTCTTCATGGCCATTAAGTAATATAAATGTTTGTTTACAACCTAAAGCCCTTGTTTTCCTCCCTAAATGATGTTATAAGCCTTGAATCCCATATGTGGTGTGAAAAAATTATTATGGCATCCATATCCCACTTATAGGCTAAATATCATTTAGAAAGGATATACATGGTTGTTCAAAGCCTAGTGCATGGCCCTTAAACTAAAAAAGATTCATTTTGGACCCAAGTTCCTTGTTTTCCTCCCTACAACATGGTATAGTCCCTAATATCCATTCTTACTAATTAAAAAAACATATCAATGATGCTAAAGATACCCACAAATGTGAAATATCCCCTTCATAGGTCTTGTATAGTTTTTTGATGACTACATCACGAAGCTATCTCCTGAGAATATTTAAACAAGGAATAATCACCTTATGTTCATTGAGGGATTAACATGGTTAATGGAAAAGAAGGGTCTTAAGCCCTAACTGAACCTTCTTGAGCTCAAATTCCATGGTTAGGGGAGGAAAAAACTTGGACCTTATTCCCTAAACATCACTTCTTAGGATCAATCATCATGAAAAACACTTGCAAACCATAACACAAGCCCTATATAAGGGGGTTTTAGCATCAAAGTTGGATATGGAATCCATTAGGAGGTTTTGTGCACTGAGTATATATCATAGGATCTTGACCATGTTCGAGGAAGGAAAACAAGTGCCTCAAGATATTGTTGAATATTCTTGAGCTCAAGAACCTTGAATGCGTGCTTGACCCAATGCATGAGTCCATTGTATGGGTTGTTTGCAAGCCTATGAGTGGGATGCGGGAACCATTAATAGGTTTTATGCATTGAAAATGGGTCTTAATTCCTAAACATGGTCAAGGGGGGGGGATAACATTAATCCCTAATTGAACCTTCATGAGCTCAAGCACTATGAACAACACCTAGAACTATGACATGAACCCTCACTAGGGGTTTCTTTTCCTAGGAGGTGGATATGGTCTCCATTAAGATGTTTTCCTCACTAAAGAGAAATATCAAGGCATTGACCATGATCATAATACGGAAACAATATCCTTATGATGGAAAATAAACCTTAATCTAGGCATCATGTGTTGTGAAAAAGGCCTCCAACCATGGCACATTCCCTCTTTGTGGGTTCTTTTACCTTGGAGTGGTCTTCCAGGTGCCATTAGGTGGTTTTGTGCAAAATGGATGTGTTTAGAGGCCTTTACCATGCCAAAATAAGGAAAATAAGAACTATTCCCTTACAAGAAGTTTTTAGTGCTAAAGATTTCATTTTGAAACATGTCAGGGTGAGGGAGTCATCTTCGCCTTTATGAAATTTGGAATTTAAGAAGGATCTAAACTACTTAATTTATGAAATTTTAAATATTGTTTACAAAAAATATACCACTTAAATTTAAGAATTTAATCTTTCTATTGCTTAAAAAATTGAATTCGTTTAACAAGCTTGGCCATTAAGCATAAAAAAACTTCATTAAGGGAAGAAGGCCCTGATTTTCTTCCCTTGGTGATGATATAAACCTTGAATTACATATATTGTGCAAAACAATTCCTAATAGCACCCATATCCCACTGGAAGGTCAAATATCTCTTAAATAATATATACATGGTTATTTGAGGCCTATTTCATGGCCCTTGAATTTGAGAACTTTCATAAGGGATATATGGATATATGGCATATTTCTAAGGGATATATGGAATTTGGGTGGGATATGGTCACCATTCACAAGTTTTGGGAATAATGTATAGCAAAGAACATAAGGAGCTTAGGCCCTATTTGAATCTTATCATGACCAAGATTTGTGAGGTAGTCCTTAAAAAACCACACAAGATCTATGTAGGGTATATTTGGAACCATTGGTACGTTTTCATAATAAGAATAGGTCTCAAGGTTTGTACCATGACTAGAGAGGAAAAAAAGGGCCTTAGGTCCTAAACATATTTTTTTTAGCTCATTGGCCATTAACAAGGCCTCAATCCACCACATATATCCTATTTTATAGACTTATATGGTGCTTGGGTGGGATATGGGTGTCATTCACAATTTTTTCACACCATGTATGGAACTTAGGTCTTGTCCATGGTTAGGGAAAGAACATATTTAAGAGATATTTGACCTTCCACTGGGATATGGGTGCCAAGGTTGTTTGATACCAAGGTTGTTTCAAAGTGATTTTTTTTTTTAATTTCTAACCTCCAAGGGATTTTGGTTTTGTAATTATTCTCTATTTTACTAAGGGAATCCCCATTTCCTTTCTTCCCTTCTAGAAAAACTAAAACATTTTCCTCTTCTTTCCTCTAGTATACCAATTGGAATATATGCTAAGAAAATCTCAATTCAAGGACTATGTAACAAATCTCAATTCTAAGAAGATTCAAATAGGACCTAAGAACCTTATGTTCTTTCCTTAACCATGGGTGACATAACACTATCATTCAATAGTAAAATTGTTACATTTCATTGTCATGCATCATGTGTGAGGGCTTAAGCCACCACAAAGGAAACATACAAAGAATATTTGTCTTATGAACAAGATATGGTATTATCCATTTTGAGGTTTGGAATAGAGATTGTTATTATAGAATACACTACATTGCACCATATAATCCCTACACTCCTTGCAAACCATGCAACACCATTCAATTACACATTCTTGCAACGAATTAGCTATACTATCGACGAAATTTTTTCGTCTATAGTATAGCTAATTTGTCGCAAGATTATTTACATGCGTCTCTCTTGCGACGATATCAAATAATGCTTGGATTCATTTCATATTTGGTTTATCAACTTGAAATCAAAATTTGATACTTTGCAAGCTAGTTGTACCTTGAGTCAAATACAAATATGAAATTAGGAATCATTAACATATCTACTAGAACATATGAAAAATAGGGTTTATGGTTTACATGATGATCATATGATGATGGAATAAAGTGGGTGTGTGAGTCAAATTTGAGTCCAAAAACCCTCCCATATCATTAAATCATGTGAATAGTCTATCCATGTCAAATTTCAATGCATACAGAAACAGTTTGAAAAAATTTCAACGTTGGCCCCATTCACATGTCATTATTGCCCGTGTCTAGTATTTTTATGGTGTTGATTAAGCAATCAATGAAAAAGAGGGTTTTTTCATCACAACTATGACACAGATACATTGTATATACAATATTAATGTAGAACTTGAAATAAAAATGAAGAAAGACTGATGAAAACTTAAAACTTGCATCAACCAATTTGTGTACTTTGAAATAAAATTAGGGTTTATGGTTTACATAATGAATTGATGATGGAAGAAAGTGGGTGTGTGAGAAAAATTTGAGTCCACAAACCCTCCCATATCATTAAGGCATGCGAATAGTATATCCATGTAAAATTTTAGTGCATACAGAAACAATTTGAAAAAATTTCAATGTTGGCCCCATTCACAGGTCAATGTTGCCCGTGTCTAGTCCTAGTACAAGTTTCGTTCCTTGTTCCTTGTAAAATTAGTACGACAGTACACACATCCCCACATATAGTACTTCAAGTGAGTATTTTTATGGTGTTGATAAAGCAATCAACAAAAAAGATGGATTTTTCATCACAACTATGACACAGATACATTGTATATACATTAGTGTAGAACCTGAAAGAAAAATGAAGAAAGACTGATGAAAACTTAAAACTTGCATCAACCAATTTGTGTACTTTGAAAGAAAATTAGGTTTTATGGTTTACATGATGAATTGATGATGGAAGAAAGTGGGTGTGTGAGTCAAGTTTGAGTCCAGAAACCCTCCCATATCGTTAAGGCATGTGAATAGTCTATCCATGTCAAATTTCAGTGCATACAGAAACAGTTTGAAAAAATTTCAACATTGGCCCCATTCACAAGTCACTGTTTCCCGTGTTTAGTCCTAGTACAATTTATGTTCCTCATTCCTTGTAAAATTCGTTCAACAGTATACATGTCCCCAAATCTAGTACTTCAAGGGAGTATTTTAATGTTGTTGATTAAGAAATCAATGAAAAAGAGGTATTTTTCATCACAAATACGACACAGATACATTGTCTATACATTAATGTAGAACCTGAAAGAAAAATGAAGAAAGACTGATGAAAACTTAAAACTTGTGTCAACCAATTTGTGTACTTTGAAAGAAAATTAGGGTTTATGGTTTACCTGATGAATTGATGATGGAAGAAAGTGGGTGTGTGAGTCAAATTTGAGTCCAGAAACCCTCCCATATTGTTAAGGCATGTGAATAGTCTATCCATGTCAAATTTCAGTGCATACAGAAATAGTTTGAAAAAATTTCAACGTTGGCCCCATTCACAAGTCATTGTTGTCCGTGTCTAGTCCTAGTACAATTTTCATTCCTTGTTCCTTGTAAAATTCATTCGACATTACACATGACCCTGCATCTAGTACTGCAAGGGAGTATTTGTATGGTGTTTATTAAGAAATAAACAAAAAAGAGGGATTTTTTTTCACAACTATGACACAGATACATTGTATATACATTAATGTAGAACCTGAAAGAAAAATTAAGAAAGACTGATGAAAACTTAAAACTTGCATCAACCAGTTTGTGTACTTTGAAAGAAAAATAGGGTTTATGGTTTACATGATGAATTGATGATGGAAGAAAGTGGATCTATGAGTCAAATTTTAGTCCAGAAACCCTCCCATATCGTTAAGGCATGTGAATAGTCCATCCATGTCAAATTTCAGTGCATACAGAAACAGTTTGAAAAAATTTCAATGTTGGCCCCATTCACAGGTCATTGTTTCATGTGTCTAGTCCTAGTACAATTTTTGTTCCTTGTTCCTTGTAAAATTTGTTCGACATTACACACGTCCCCACATATAGTACTACAAGGGATTATTTTTATGGTGTTGATTAAGCAATCAACGAAAAAGAGGGATTTTTCATCACAACTATGACACAGATACATTGTATATACAATATTAATGTAGAACCTGAAAGAAAAATGAAGAAAGACTGATTAAACCTTAAAACTTGTGTCAACCAATTTGTGTACTTTGAAATAAAATTAGGGTTTATGGTTTACATGATGAATTTATGATGGAAGAAAGTGGGTGTGTGAGTCAAATTTGAGTCCATAAACCCTCCCATCTCATTAAGGCATGTGAATAGTCTATCCATGTAAAATTTCAGTGCATATAGAAACAATTTGAAAACATTTCAACATTGGCCCCATTCACAGGTCATTGTTGCCTGTGTCTAGTCCTAGTACAATGTTTGTTCCTTGTTCCTTGTAAAATTTGTTCGACAGTACACATGTCCCTGCATCTAGTACTGCAAGGGAGTATTTTTATGGTGTTGATTAAGAAATCAATGAAAAAGAGGGATTTTTTATCACAACTATGACACAGATACATTGTATATACAATATTAATGTAGAACCTGAAAGAAGAATGAAGAAAGATTGATGAAAACTTAAAACTTGTGTCAACAAATTTGTGTGCTTTGAAAGAAAATTAGGGTTTATGGTTTACATGATGAATATATGATGGAAGAAAGTGGGTTTGTGAGTCAAATTTGAGTCCATAAACCCTCCCATACCATTAAGGCATGCAATGTTAAGCCCTAATATTGGCTCATTACCCCTTAATTGGGGCATATTATATTAGTAATGTTATTTTATTTATGTCATCATTAGGCCATTAGTTGTAATTCTACCTCCTAGTCTCCTATATATACCAAAGAGACACTTTCATTTTGAATCATCTTGTACTTGAACATTTAAGTGGGGTAAAAGGAGGTTTCCCCCTCGAAGAGGCTTATTATCTAAAATTATCTCTTTTTCAAGGTGTTGAGTACTTTTTCTGAGGTTTTTCTATGCTATATTTATATTTGGTTCTTAACATATGGTATCAGAGCTCAAGGTCTTGGGGTTTCGCTGCTACATCTAAGATACCTTTGAAATTTCGCTACAACTTTTTTTATACAATGTTTCAGAAGGAATGGCTTGGAGGATATTTAGTATATGGATCAAGGTATGTTGGGTTAAAAATTCATCTCCTGAGACCTTAGAATTTTGGATATACAACCTGCATAAGATAGGGTTCTGGAATCATCCTGAAATGAGTCATTGCAGAATTTTTGCTATAAAAACTTCTATGTAACGTTTCATACCCTAAACATTGGAGGATATTTACATAAATTAGTAAAGTATCTATGGTAAAAAGTTCATATTTTGGGTCATCTTAAATTTGTAGATAAACCTTGTGTAAGATAGGGTATCTGACTAGTCCTATTGACTAGTCTCAAGAAGGTATTCCAGGTAAAACAATCATAACTTATTCCTAGAGTATCCAAATTGAGTGGTACTGGTTTCATTAGATCATGGACAGTCTGTAGTATTTTTGGTGTGAGTTTCATAATTTTATATCAATTATTTTGTGCGGGGCACACTATACAAGTGAGATCTCCTGGAAAGGACAAAAATCAGCAAGTTGTGGAGAAGTTACCATAAATTCCACTTGGCACATCCAATTTTGATCAGACCTATGGAATTGCAAAGAAGAAATATCAGAGAACTACATAAAATAAAGTTTCATACCCAAAAGGGTCGAAACTTGGGAGATACAACAAAAGAAATATTGTCTAGCAGAACTAGTTCAAAAGTGATACTTGGTGAACATGCCACCAAAAAAGGGAACTTCTACACCAAATAAGCCTCCAAAAAATCCTACTTGGACTCTTGATGAAGGTGAAGAAATGTGTAGGGACATAAATAAACTACAAAAGAAGATGGATTCAATGGAAGCTAATTTGGATACTAAGATGGATGGTTTAAAAGGGGAGATCATGGAAGTATTGAAAATTTTTGTAACAGAGAAGACACATGAAAGTGAAAATGCATCTCATGAAATTTATGATGAGGACACAAGGAAGGTGAATCAAGAATGGAGAAACTCCAACTTTGGTTTGAAGACCAACCACGTTCCTAAGATTGATATGAGGAAGTTTGATGGCAAGGACCCAATCACATGGATACTTTAGATGGAGCAATTATTTGATATCCATAATGCGCCACATACACAAAAGGTATGAATTGCTTCTTTATATTTAGAACCTAATCAATTTGTATGGTATCGATGGCTTTGTTCTCGCAAATCACTCATCACTTGGAAAATTTTCACAAAAGAAATGATAGCACACTATGAGGATACAAGGAGAAATACCTTCTTTAGCCAATTGATAAATCTCAAGAAAAAGGGTTCAGTTACTGAGCACATTGAAAACTTCCAAAGATTGAATATAAAGGTAACTGATATTCCATATGATCACTTGATTGATGTATTCATAGGAACTTTAAAGGATAACATTCAACATGAGGTTCTCCTTTGGGAACCCAAATCATTGGAGAGTGCATTTAAGGTGGCAAGAAATGTTGAAAGTAAAAATATGGCTATGGCTACTACAAGGACCAATCCTAACATCTATAGAGAGAACAATGCTCCTTCTTCTAAAACACCTCAACCTGCAAGGTTGACACCTCAACAATTGGAGGAAAGAAAAGCCAAAGGTTTATCCTTTAATTGTGACAGCAAGTACAGTAAGGGACATAAGTGTGGTGAGAAGAAATTATTCTACATAGATTGTGAAGAGGAAGAAGAACAAGAACAAGAACCATCTCAGGATGAAAATGTAGAAGCAATTTCGTCTGAAGAGTTGACTCCCACGATATCGTGTAATGCATTGGCTAGAATTAGCACTCCTTAAACCCTCAAGCTCGAAGGATAAATCAAAAAGAAAAAGGTAATAGTCCTAATTGATTCCGGTAGTACTCATAATTTCATTCACTATAAATTAGCCAAAGATCTCAATTGCTTTGTATATCCAGCGCCAGAGTTTCAAGTAATGATTGCAGATGGAGAAACTATCAATTGCTCAGGAAAATGCAATAAGATCAATCGTACTATGGGGGAATATGTAATGAATAGTCCAATGATTTATATACCCATGGGTGGTGTAGATGTTGTACTAGGAATCCAATGGTTACAATCATTAGGAACAATGGCTTTTAATTTTCAAGAACTTTTAATGAAATTTTCATTGGAAGGAAAAGAAATCGAGTTAAGAGGTATCACAGGGAAACCCAGTAAGGTGATAAGCTTTAACAACATGACAAAATTATTGAAAAAGGGGCATCAAGGCATTATTGCACAACTATGCTCACTAGATGTTCAAACATATAAGCCATCTATTCCTCAAGATCTCCAAAGGATCATTGATAATCATTCCAAAGTATTTGAAGATATTCCTAAAGGTATTCCACCCACTCAAAATCATGATCATGAAATTCAACTAATTCCTAGGAGTGTTCCTCCTAACATAAGGCCATACAGATACCCTTACTCCCAGAAGAGTAAAATTGAGCGCATGGTTGAAGAAATGTTAGAGGTTGGAATTATTAGACCTAGCCAAAGTTCTTACTCTGCACCAGTGGTAATGGTATTCAAGAAAGATAGCTCATGGCGTATGTGTCCAGATTATAGAGAGCTCAACAAGATCACTATTAAAGATAATTTTCCCATTCCCGTCATTGATGAATTTTTAGATGAACTAATCGAGCAATCTATTTCACAAAATTGGATCTCTCTTCAGGGTATCATTAGATCAGAATGAAGGAAGAAGATATCCCAAAAACAACATTCCGAACTCATGAAGGCCATTATGAATTTTTGGTCATGCCTTTTGGCCTTACAAATGCACCTTCCACATTCCAAGGGTTGATGAATTCCA
>ML777260.1:522616-536829 GCA_009831015.1 Picea engelmannii | reverse complement strand
GAGATTTTTGAAAACCTACCATAGAGTCAAGAAGGATTTTTTTTGGCATGGCCTTAAAACTAATGTTCAAAGGTTTGTGGAAGAATGTTTGGTTTGCCAACAAAATAAAGTGGAAACAATTAAGACCCAAGGTCTTTTACAACCATTATCCATCCCAAGTCAACGTTGGGAGGAGGTTTCCATGGATTTCATCACAGGTTTACCAAAGTCTGAAGGAAAGAGTATCATCGTGGTGATTGTTGATAGACTGACCAAGTACGCACACTTTTGTGCACTCTCTCATCCCTTCAAAGATAGTACAGTCGCCATCGCATTCACGGAGACAGTTCAAAAGCTACATGGCAGCCCAAAGATTATTGTAAGTGTCAGAGATCCCATCTTCACTGGACATTTTTGGAAAGAATTTTTTTATTTTTTGGGTACTCAATTGGCTCATAGCTCATCCTATCATCCTCAATCTGATGGAAAAACTGAGATAGTGAACAAATGTATGGAAGGCTACCTTCATTGCTTTGTCTCTGATAAACAAACACAATGGTTCAAATGGTTACCCTTGGCAGAATGGTGGTATAACACTTCCTTTCATACTGCAACAAAAATGACACCATTTATGGCACTTTATGGATACCACCCTCCTTCCATCACTTCTTCTCTAAAAGAAAAATATAATGTTCAAGCAATGGAAGATCACATCGAGAATCAACAACAAGTTCTCCAAATCTTAAAGGACAACCTGACCATGGCATAGAATCGCATGAAACAACAAGCATATCAACATCGTAGTGAAAGAAGTTTTGAAGTAGGGGATTGAGTGTTTTTAAGACTACAACCATACAAACAGATGTCCCTCAATCAAGCCAAGAAGAATAATGAATTATCACCAAAGTACTATGGCCCTTATAAGGTGTTGCAAAAGATTGGTATTATGGCATACAAATTGGAGTTCCCTGCATCTTCACGAGTACACCCAGTTTTCCATGTTTCATGCTTAAAGAAGGTTATAGGCAACAAGATCCCAGTTCAAACTCTATTGCCAGAACTTGACGAGGAAGGAAAAATCATATTGGATCCTGAAGCCATCACTGACACAAGAATTCGCCATCTGAGGAATATATCCATTTCAGAGTATCTCATTAAATGGAGGAAACTATCGACTGAAGATTCCACTTGGGAAGATGAGTCTTTTATACAGAAGAATCCAAAGTTACTCAAGCGTTGCAGACAACACTTGTCTCAAGGGGAGGGCCATGTTAAGCCCTAATATTGGCTCACTACCCCTTAATTGGGGCATATTATATTAGTAATGTTATTTTATTTATGTCATCTTTAGGCCATTAGTTGTAAGTATACCTCCTAGTTTCCTATATATACCAAGGAGATATTTTCATTTTGAATCATCTTGTACTTGAACATTTAAGTGGGATAAAAGGAGGTTTCCCCCTCGAAGAGGATTATTATCTTAAATTATCTCTTTTTCAAGGCGTTGAGTACTTTTTCTGAGGTTTTTCTATGCTATATTGATGTTTGGTTCTTAACATGAAAATAGTCTATCCATGTCAAATTTCAGTGCATACAAAAGCAGTTTGAAAAAATTTCAACGTTGGCCCCATTCATAGGTCATTGTTGTCTGTGTCTAGTCCTAATACAATTTTCGTTCGAATCAACAGTACACATGTCCCTGCATCTAGTACTGCAAGGGAATATTTTTATGGTGTTCATTAAGCAATCAACGAAAAAAATGGGGTTTTTCATGACAACTATGACACACATACATTGTATATACATTAATGTAGAACCTAAAAGAAAAATGAAGAAAGCTGACTAATTGTATTCCATGTGTACATTTGAAGATACTTGCAACGAATTAGCTATACTTGGAACAACATCATCCATTTCCTTTTTTTATCCCATGTAAATATTCTTGCAACTAATTAGCTATACTATCAACGAACTTTTTTTGTCGATAGTATAGCTAATTCATCGCAATATTATTTACATACGTCGCTCTAGCAACAATTTATTTTCCTTGTCTATTGCCGACGAATTCCCTTCTTTGTCTCTCTTGCCGACGAAAATGTTTGCATAAGTGATGGGTACTAAATTATCCTTGATTTTTATCCTTGCTTTTCTCCTCTAGTACCTATTCTTGAAGGTTAAAACGATCAACATCAACTTAGAAGAGAATCCAATATCAATATATTGCTCTACTTCTATAAATACTACTCTCTCTATGTTTTAAAATATAACTACATGACACTACACTTAAATGAAAAATTCCAACAATTGATGGTTTTAATTAGGATTCATTTCATATTTGGTTTATCAACTTGAAATTAAAATTTGATACTTTGCAAGCTAGTTGTACCTTGAGTCAAATACAAATATGAAATTAGGAATCATTAACATATCTACTAGAACATATGAAAAATAAGGTTTATGGTTTACATGATGAATTGATGATTGAAGAAAGTGGGTGTGTGAGTCAAATTTGAGTCCAGAAACCCTCCCATATCGTTAAGGCATGTGAATAGTCTACCCATGTCAAATTTCAGTGCATACAAAAATAGTTTGAAAAAATTCAACATTGGCCCTATTCATAGGTCATTGTTGCTCATGTCTAGTCCTAGAACAATTTATGTTCCTTGTTCCTTGAAAAATTCGTTCGACAGTACACACATCCCCGCATCTAGTACTGCAAGGGAGCATTTTTATGGTGTTGATTAAGCAATCAACGAAAAAGAGGGAATTTTCATCACAACTATGACACAGATACATTGTTTATACATTAATGTAGAACCTTGAATAAAAATGAAGAAAGATTGATGCAAACTTAAAACTTGCGTCAACCAATTTGTGTACTTTGAAAGAAAATAGGGTTTCAACAAAAATTCTATAGAAATGACAAACACGTTCATTGAAACTTCATTGATGCAATACTATGAAAACAATATTGATGACATCTGCGATCATGATGGTATAAAAATGAAAGAGCTTCTCTTAGTTTCAAGAACAATTTATCCTCTATTGAACAAGGCCAACCACACGAAGGTGGAAGATCATATGCCCCACACCCCCTCCTCCTCACATCACTCTCAATTGATCCCCAATACCCTATCTATAAAATAGAAAATAATCAAAAGAAACGTCCTATTAAGATTCGTGCATAGAAACTACAAAAACAAAAATTAATGAAGGTACATGAAATTATGTGTTTGTAAATGATATTTTTAGTTTACCATGTACTTTAGTATATTGGCAACTATTTTCAGGTTTCACATAATAATTAAACAAATTGTAACATAGGATATAAAAATGTTGCATAAAACTTACAAACATGTAATTAACCCATGACATTATAAGTAAAATATTTTAAGAGAATAATTCATACAAATTAAAATGTTATATAGTCACGTACCTAATCCAACCTCAACATCTGTGTAATCATCCTTATTATGTATCTTGATCTTCTTCATCGAACTCAACATATGTATCATCATCCGGTTCAGAAACGGTGTTGAAAGGATTGAATATATCATACAAGTCCACAAATTTCAATCTCCTCAACTTGGTGTATGAGGTAGTGTTCTTTTGCATTGAAAAATGTTGGAGATATACTTTTTCATTTCACACATTATACGAGGAATTTCTCTCTTCCAATACTTTATAGCATTGTCATGGATTTCTTTCAATGGAAACCATCTACATGAGATCATGACACAAGAAAATAACATGTTTCAACATAACATAATATAATATATTACATTACAAGTAAAACACATGTCATTAAGTACAAAAATAATTTGAAAGAACATTTTGTATATAAATCACAACTACTTACATCATGTATTTTCCAAGATCATATACAACTTCTATGATGTTGCTGTCAAAGTCGTTTGGGAGAGATAGTGGTAGAACATACTATAACAAAAAAATGAATCGTTATTTGTTTCGACCAAAGTAGAAAAATAAAAATTAAAAAATTAAAAGATGTCTAAGGCCAATATATATAAATATGTATACCAAAATTATTACCTTAATGAAGGTATGCCAATCATGTGTTTTTACCCCACCAAATTCACCTTTCTTCGTTAAGATACTATTTATGTTTGAAGCAAAACCCGTGGGAAATTTAATTCTTTGAATGACCTCTTTTACATCATTGATGTGTTTCTTTGTTAATAACCATGGAAGGTTATTTTGGTCTAGTACTCTATCTGATCTATTTTATCGGATCACACTTTTCATTGCATGATTGACTTCTTGAATGTCAGTACAAATTTTGACAATTTTTTCTTTGTCCCTCCTACCATCTATGATTCGCCATAACGTTTTTGTCACATTATTCCTGATATGCATTGTATCAAACAAATGAGATATTTTTATCTCCTCATAGTAGGGAAACCTCATGAATTGAGTGGGATAACATTTCATTCCTCATGGAAGCCCATTATTAATACCTTCATGATGGCGTCCTTCATGAAGCATAAAAGAAATCATAAAAATAATTATCAAATACGGTAAAATAAATTCAATGATTAAAATAAACATTCAAAACATTACATGATCTACGATACATAAATAAATTGAGTACCTTGATGATTTCTATTATATTCCAACTTGCATAAGTGAGGTGTCATTCTTCGTGGTTTTAAGCCAGTCTCTTCTTTCCCATTGAAAAGATGTTTTTCAGTAGTACGATACCTATGGTTATTAGGGAGGAGGTGCCTATACTCATCAAACACCATCTTTCCTAAAAATTTTGAATGACAATACTTCATCTTAAGACCACAAACTGGACATGAAAATTTACCCTTTGTTTGAATACCTGCAACAAATGGATTAATGTCAATTATACGATGATATTATTTAAAAATTAAACATGCAACATGGTATCATTAAAAAATTATATAGTATTAAAGAGAAATATTAGAATGCTACATACCACAAAAATGTGTTAGTCCTGGGGCATTATGAATTGTCCATAAAAGTGTTCCACAGAATTTAAATTTCTTCTCCCTGATTGGTTTACAAATGTCATACATTGTGATGCCAGCCCATAACTTTAGTATATCGTCGATAAGAGGCTCGATATATACATTCATATATTTAACCTGATACTTACCTAATTGTTTTAAATTACACATAATTACTATAACCATGATATCATGTATATATAAGTAAATAAATAAAAAATATATATTATGCAAAAAATTAAACAAATGAAAATGTTACATTCAAAAAATTAATGTAAACAAATACTTGGAACAATCATTGTCAACATTATGTGCTCTCTCTTTATTGACATCTAAGGAGGAATGTTATTGTTGATAACAAAAATAGGCCCCACTTAATAAATATACCTAATCTTTCTGAATGGATTAACACTGCCAGCTGCCAATAAAATCCTAACATTATGAGGTTCATCTTTGAAATCTGCCCAATTTTCCTCAATTTCCCTAAATGAAAAACCATCGGCAAGCATTCGAAGAACACCGTATCCACTTTTGTTACGTGCATGGTAATCCATAAATTGTGCTATGCTTTCACACATGAACAATCGTTGCAAACGTGGAATTATGGGAATATGATGAAGAACCTTTCGAGGCACCCTTTTTGTTACTTGATCAGTTCGATATCTACTGATAAGACATTGCGAACATTATGTTTTCGAAGCATGTTGTCCATAATATATAATATGATCATTAGGACATGCATCTATAGTTTGATAATCCATTCCAATGTCTTTCATAATGGCATGCAAACCTCGATATGTACGAGGTAAAATATTTGATGATGGTAACAAAAAATCACCTAACAATCTACAACATAACAAATAACTAGTTAATTTAAAGAATATTAATCGTAAAAATTGCATTCTTATTTTACGCATTAATTAACACTGAAAACAAATAGAAAAAAATCAACATTTATGTATAATATAAAATGAAACATATTACATACCTTAGGATCTGTTTCATACAAGTGTTCGACAAATTATTCATAACCTTGAAGTTCACTAGCAGCAATGTAGTGGAGAGAAGATTTTCTCTTGATCCTTCATAAAGTCATTTATTTGTCTTTTCTAATAGAGGTTCATCATAAATACCATCATTGTCCCCATCCTCATCCAGATGCGAAAACAAATCTTGGATCATTTTATTTGTCCCATCTTCTTCTTCCTTGGGATCATTAACTTGATTTTTCCCATCCTTTTATTCCATGAGATCCTCATTTTCTTGATCATGTTCCTCGGCTTGTACAACATCATTTCTACTACTACTTGGTGCAATATTCTACGGAAAGTTAGAGGGAAACTCTAACTTTATAATTACAAATAATCATGCAAAATTAGTGTGTACTATAACAAACATTCAAACAATATATATACATATATATATTTATATAAAATTGACAATATAAAAACAAATAATGAATATATAGCTAATTACCATGGGACGATATTCATTCGATCTTCCATCAATGTGCCCATATTTCCTATAATGTTTTGTAGTTGTTGCTATTAAAATTCTTACGAGAAGTATGAGGAAACATTTTTTGCAAGGGAAATAACATCTACCATCACCCTTTTCACCCGCTTTACTTTTTTCCCTACCTCTAATTATATTCTGTGACATTCTTCCGCACAACTTCCGCACAAAAATGCCCTTTTCGGAATTGTCGTTGTTATAACAAGATTGTCGCAACATCTTTAAATTGTAAAATATTTATAGTTCATTGTCATCGCAATTGCGACAAACATTGACCAAATCATTGTTGACCAACTCTTGCGACAAAAGTTGACCATATCAATTTAGACTTTGTCAAATAGTATAATGGTCAATTTGGACTGTATCAAATAGTGTAATGGTCAATAGTTAGTGGCTCGCTTGCGACGAATTCACACGTTCATCAAAATAGCGACGATCGTCCACTATCTTCATGATCATCACAAAATAGACAAAAGTTTGATTCCGTCGAGAGAGCGACGAATACGGGTTGGATTTATAACAAAATTGAAAAATTGAACTTTTTCTCTTGAATTCTGCGACGAAAGGGTACTTTCGTCGCAAGTAGTCGTCGCAATTTTTTCAATATGTAGTAGTGACACGAGGCTGGTGACCTTGAAATGGTACTAAGCACTAATTATTTGTATAAGAAAAAAGAAAAAGGTCCCAGTGAAAGGAGCGCACAGTCTCTAGTTGTTACTCCCAAAACTACCACATCTTGGAGCAATGCTCCAATGGATCACCCAGTTAGAAATATTGCCAACAATAGTTCAAGCGGTGGAGGAGAGAAGAATCCCCCCTCTGGGAAAATTGAGAATTTGCATAAGTTTCCTGTAAGAAAGAAAAGAAAAAAAATGATACAAGAAGAAGAGGATATTGAGAAAATATTTCCTGCGATGGAACAGCCAGAAATTATAACTCAACAAATTTTTTTATTGGAAGTTGTTTCAAATGAGATTTTTAGTGAAGAGGAATGCTTCACTTTTCAAAGTGTTATTTTTGATAAGGAGACTAAAAAATTTATTGTGGAAAGAGGTGATCAAAAAAATAAAAAAGGAAAATCTTTCTCAGAGGTCGACTTGAAAGACATGTGATCATCCCAAATCTCTAAAATTCACAAAGAAAAAATTATCTTGATGATTCCATTGATGGGTTGGAGGCTGAAAATGCCAAGATAAAAGAAAGGATCGGAAAGTTGGAGAATGCCTTAATGCCTCTTCCAATCGTGACCAATCCTTTGTCAATGGTCAAACCAAGCACACCCGCCATTAAGTTGAAAGGATCTTCAAGCCTACTCACAACAATAAAGAGTTATGTAGAAAAAAATATTAAGAAGAGAATGTCAATAATAACATAGGCATGGGAGGTTTCAAAAAATATTGTTTCTTTTGTCTCAAGGGCACATGCCTTCCATGAATATATGCAAGTTTATATAAAGAATGAAAAAGGTTTCTACATTGATGTTATATTACCAATTGGAATCAAAGTCTCTAACATGATGGAACTGAGAAGAAGAGAGGAGGATATGCCTTCCCCAAGTCGAATAAAACAGTTGAATGCTTGCTGGAAGGAAAAGATTAAAAAATTGAATAACATTGTTCAAGCATGCAGCGAAGCCATACTGAAAAGAGAAGAACTGTTCAAAAGACTCATGGAGATAGACTTAGTAGGAGGTACTAATGAAGTACAAGACCCTAAATTAATTCTCAACTCAATTTTTCTAACAAAGAAACAATTTGATGAACAAGTTGAGATATTTAAAGGGTTATCAGTTGAAAAAATGTATGGCATACTCAAATATTATGAAGATGAAATAGACAATTGGCTAGTTGATTGTTCCGTAAAAAATCAAGATATTGAGGAAGAAGTACATGGTATTTCTCTTTACTTACAAGATTTGGAAGGTGAGTTATTCAACATTAAAATCCGGCATGAAATAAATGTCGCACCAATGAAAAGTTATATTGAGTATTGGTTCAGAAAGACAATCGACAAATTAACCAAAGAAGGAAAAGAAGCAGTTGAGACAGTTGCTATAATTGTCAATGAAGACAATAAAAGGAAATAACAAATAATTTAAAGGTGCAAGAGACCATCATAGTACGTTCACGCTAATCACATTTTTCTTTCTTTATCAGTTTTTCATCCAGTTACTCCGCTTCTTTGACTAGAAAGGTTTAACCGAAATCTGATAACCTCTCACTGTCTTCTTTCCAAGTCTTGTTACTCTGCATTGCCCACCATTCTCTTTCTACATCTTAATTCTTGTTAATATTTTATTTATGGTCCGCAAGAACCCCAATCTCATTCCTAAGGACAAACGCATTTAAATTTCAAAGCTTTGTAACAGACTATATAGCGTTTTTAGAAATCCCAAGAGAACTATTTCGGGATCAGTTTTGAATGTACTTTGTAACTATGAGTTTTGAGTATAAAGTATTTGAGATTAATCTATCATTATATTTATTTGAGCTCCCCCTGTTTCACTTTATTAAATTTCTCTTATGCATGCAAACCATCTTCTTTTATTTTATGTGATCAAAAATCTTTAGTTTGACTATGATGGATGTGAGGAAATTTTGTCTATCTCTTTCAAATGTATGAAGTGTGCGGTTCCTGGTCATTTTTCAAGAACTCTCTTAAAAATAAAAATAAAAATTCTTTCTTTTTATTTTTTCTTGCAATCTTTATATTTCTTTAATTGTCACAATGGACTTTTGCAAAGTCCCATATTCTAAAAATATAGAGTCCCAAGAAAATATTAAAAAAAAGAGGAGTATCGCCTCTATAAAAATGTAGGGGTATTTGTATCCCCATGAGGTTGTCATTTCGGTCCTAATGGATTCAAGTGTCAAAAGGAGAGTAAAATATGGAGCCTATGGGGGATGGAGGTCTACGCAGAGGAGGGTACAACACACCTCACTTTGGCTAATAAAATATTGTGGTTAACTAGTCTCGTAGATATGGGGTACAGAGTAAGGATGTGTGTGTTAATGATATGGAAGTATTTTGTGAATAAATGGCATAATGGAAGAATATGCTTGACTATGTTATGTTAAGGATAATTTTGGATGTTGCTAGGATAATGAGAAATCAGTGGGGATTTGAGCTTCTTCTTTATTAGTTTAGATTCAAGGCTCTGTTTGGCTTGAGTCCGATTAATTTGGATAATGGGAAGGAATTTTTAGGATATATGGCTACGGTTCAAAAGAGGGGGATCGATCCTACAAGCTTTCAGTAATATTTCTTGGTATGAATTGCCTCTATCGTGTGTGGTATATGCTATGTGTGTGGCTTGTCCTTTAGGATTTTTCATGGGTCATAATCCAAGGTTTTGGAAGGAAGAGTGGGGTTGGGTAGGGAGGGTGGTATGGTTTCTTCTCTTATGTCTCTTCATACCCATAATTTCCCAAATTGTGCTTGATGTCCAGTTTCAGGTCGACTTGTTTCTTGGTCTCAAGTGGTATTTTCACTTGGTACTTAGAATGGATCACNATAATAATAAAGGAAAGAGGGGAGTAGGAAAGGATTCATCCTCATGTTCCCTCAATACCTTAACCAGAGCAAAGAGAGAAGCCTATAATGCAAAGAAGATGTTTGAATAAATGTGATCATCTTAGGCTAAGCATGAGGTGGAGGTTGTGGAAGCAGAGGTAAAATAAAAGCAAAGGATGACTCGGGATGAAAGAATTATGGACAAGGTTCATGGACAGGTTGAGGACCCAATTTACTCTTGGACTCGAGACACAGAATACTATAGAATTGCATAGACATATTGGTTGGTGGAAACGTTGGTGGCCTAAGCCCTAGAGAAAAATAAATAATATCAACAAGAGATCCTTCACACCATCAATATTTTGATGGAAAATTCGAATTTATGCACGGATCGGTTTTTTAGATCAAAATCACTATTTTGAAGGTGGTAGAAGAGGATAGAAAAGGGAAATAGGTCGAGGGATATTCTAGCTCAGTTGGGACTCATGTCAACCCTATTGTGGTGGATAATGATTCTCAACAAACAAAGGAAGCACAAGATGAGGACAAGAATATAGAGTTGGTTCTAGACATGGCGGCGGAGGAGTCTACACCTTCCACAATTTATGGATATCTAGTTTAATCATGTTTTTGTTTCTCATGCTTCTTGTTATCATGAATAAAGATAGACTTTTATTTCAGTTATCTTTTTATGTGTTCTTTCTATCGGAAAAAAAATTAGTTATGATAAAGTATCTATTGATAATACTTGGTTGGGGATATGGTTTCCTCTAAAGGCAGGTCCAACCAGGATCACTTGATGTAAAACCATTTTTTTTGTATATAATATAAGGTTGACTGGTATGTTTTTAGATTTAAAAAAAAACATTGGGATCCCTATTGTTGACAATAACCTTGGGAAAACCATGGATTCTATAGATATTTTTGACAAAGATATCATCAATTTGACCGGCCTTATCTTTTGACGATATCACAATGAAGTGATCATATTTAGTTAATCATTCCACAACTACAAATATGTTATATTTCCTATCCACATTGGGAAGACGTGTGATAAAATCCATAGATATCTCTATCCATTTTTTATTAATAATATGAAGGGGTTAAAGGGGACTTGGAGAAGCGACTAATTTAAACGTTTGGCACTGACATATGTCACATTATACCACATATTTTTGGAAATCATTCTTCATTCCCTACCAAAAGAAGTATTATTGTATATTTAAGTAGGTTTTGAAAAATCCAACATGGCATGCAGAGGGAGAATCGTGATTTTATTTTAAGAATTGGAATTTGAACTTTGAAGAACATTTTATTCTAACTTGAATGTCAAAAGAGGGATAGCAAAACATGTTTGTTTTTATATTTTAGTATAAATTAAATTATGATAACTCTCGTTGTCTATTAGCATTGTTACCCTTTTTTTTTTAATATATCCCAAAACCTTGAGAGTTTGGGGTTGAGAAATGTCAGTCATCGTAGTAGATGAGAGTGTTAGAGTGGAATTATGATAGTTAGATCCTATAGGATTTTTGGACTCTTCGTTTGAATTTTTTGAATCTGTGTCAAATGGAGACAAATTGTTTATCTCTTTGTTGCTATCACTATGTACTTTGCAGAGAGAATTTTTTTTCCTTTCATTTGTGGCCTAGCCTCCAGTTGGGAGCTTGACATCTAAATCATTTATTTTTTTCATCCCTTACATCAGATGGTGGAATTATTTTATTAGGGGGGGGGTATACTTTGGGTTTGATTTCTTAGAGTGGAACCAGGTGACTTGTTGCAAGGATGTCAATTTTTATTTAGAAATTATTTTATAGCTATCAGTTTGAGTCCATTCCTTATGTTTTCCTTCAATATTGATATGGAAATTTGTAAGAGACAATCATCTAGTAAATTGGCTATTCGAGTAGCCAACACATGCAAATCGTTAAAAAAATTCATCCACCAAACCCAAATATTGTAATCGAGTGAGTTTGGAGAAAACTTTGCTTTCCTCAATGTTTTGAAATCTCTTGAAAAAATTATTTCTGAATGTATCCCAGTTTCTTGATTGGGATTTGGAGTGCCACCACAAGAATCAATCACATGTTGATCTCTTAAGTTGCATTGATGCAAAATTTACTTTTTCTTCGTCATCATAAATTTGGTGCAACTCAAAATAGTACTTGAGTCTATTTATCCATCTTATGGTCTCTCTATCATCCTCTCCATCAAATATTGGTACATCAATTTTTTGCTTGGGTGAAAATATATTAAGTGAGCCAAAATTAGATGAATAATTTGGCAACAGAAAAGTAGAGTGTGAATTTGGACTACTAAGTTCCTTGCTCACGCCTTCCAATTCTTTAATTTTGACTTCATGGTTATCATATTTTATGCTCCAATATTTCAATCGTTTTTCCAGGGATGCAAGTCTCTTGGGAAAATCATTTCTTTCACTATCTTTTGAGAGAAATATATTAATATTATTTGAATCAATATTGCCCATCTTCTTGGATATATCATCCACTGAAGCCTTTAATTATTTTATATCTATGTTCCAAAACTTATTGGAAATTCCCTCTATTGAATCTTTTAATTCTTTAAACTCATCACTTAAGTATTTGGTAGGTGATTTAACTCCCATATTTCCAATATCTCGAGAGGATTTTTTGGAATTTTATGTCTTCCTCATCAAGAATTACAAAGGATTTCTTAGTCTGGTGATGGCTCTCTGCCTACTCAAAATAATGAAGTTGGAGCGGACCTCTACTCAAGGGGAGTATCAAAGACACTTGGTAAAAAATTACCACACTCAGTAAAAAAATTTCTAGACCCACTAAAATTTTAAACATTACCACACTTGGTAAAAAACAATTAACTAGAACTAGTAAAAAAATATTATTTTTACCTCGATAATTTTTTTAATTTTTTTCCAAATGTGGAGACAGTTGAGAGAAAATAACTTTTTCTTTGATACCAACTTGAATAGAATCTTATTGTTGGACACATAATCCTTTTTGGTTGCATCACTTGTAACAATATGTATATATGAAGCGTCCTAGGTGATAGGAAGAGTCATACATTGGAGAAGACCAACGGTTGCATCTTTGTGTATTTATTGAGCTTAATATTAATGCAATAATCATCCCATGGAGTTATGATTCCTTCCCTATGCTCAGCCTGACAATGGTATTAGAGCCTTGCCCAATTCCATGAGTAGATTCCTTGGTGTTTTTCATGCCTACCAAAATGCCTATGTTGGCCTACCTTCCTCTACTCGCATGCATGTCTCTCTTCCCTCTGTGCTTTGTAATCTGGCTTACTCTCTATTGATGGTTACTCAGTTATCATTCCTAGTCTAGGTTTTTCTCATGCCTCTCTAGAAAAAAACCCTAACCCTAAAATCTCTCAAGCACTCTCGTTAGGTATTCTCTCATGCTTCTAACATTCTTCCAGACTAATAGCTACCTCCATTTGATACCAGATTCAAGTAGTAGATTTTTTGCCACTCTGTCTTTGATTCTTGACACCTCTGTAGACCCTTTCATGTTCACAATGCACAAAGTATTAATCCGATGATCCATGTGGATATCATTGGCCACCCACCTTTTCCGACTGGCTCAAAATAGTTTTCCAGCAATTTTGGCAATTTACTAATTTTAGCAGGTTTTAACTTCCGGGGCCATTTTGAGAGCCTAAATGAAGGTTTTTAAAGATAGAGGTTCTCAATGATAGTCAAAGGCATAATTGATCCCCCAAAATGAATCTCCTTGATGATACCTTTCCAACGAGCTATCATATGCCTAAAACAGAGATCATATGCAAAAGTTACGACCTTGGGAAGTTGATGTACTAACTTACCCAAACGGGGCCCACATGACTTTTGGCGCTTCATCTCCTAGGGTTAGGTTTTTGGATGTCTAGGAATTTTGGCATTCTTGTTTATTGTAAAAATTCCTCTAGAGCCTCATTGTAATCATCTTCTTGCGAATGCGAGTAGCCTCCACATCTCTTCTTAGAGATAAGCTGCCACCATTCTAGTGAGTCTTTCACTCTGTATTATTACAGTCTCTGTACATTTCTTTGATTAATAGAAATCATGTATTACTGTATATCTGTGTTTATGGTTTCATCTCTGATACATTTCTGTTATATTATTGAATATCTACAATATCTCTGTGCATTTCTTTATTATATCTCCGCTCTCATTTCGTGCCGAAAATAATC
>ML777260.1:467594-494274 GCA_009831015.1 Picea engelmannii | reverse complement strand
TGATGGTGCTTTCTAAGGAATGTGATCATATACACTAGGTCTATTACAGAGCTACAAATCAGATTTGGATGATGAAATTGATGAGGGATTTTGGTTGAGGTACATGTTGAGTACATGGTTGAGACAAGTAGTTGATGAGTTGGAACATACATGAGGTGTATATTTGATGATGTTGGTACATATTGATGAGTCATAGTTGATGAGTAGTTGACACACATGATTGGTACATACTTGGTACATGGTTGGAAGCACTTGTTTATGGTACAGATTGATTATAGGTTGTTTGGTACAGGTTGGTGCATGTTTGATGCACTTGTTTATGTTACGGGTTGATTATAGGTTGAGGTGTAGTTTGATGCATAGTTCATATTTATTGGTATAGTTCTACAGTGGTATATCTCACAGTGATAGTGTGACAGTGGTTCCATCATTCTACTTCTACTTCAGGGTGGTTGGACAGGGCAAGGACAGGTGGTTGTAGCCGGAGAACATAGGAGGTTGTAGCCTCCTTTTGGTTGTAGCCAGAGAATTGGGGAGTTGGATCTTCCTTCAGGTTGTAGCCTGAGAAACTAAGGGGTTGGAGCCTCCTTCCAGTTGTAGCTGGAAAACAAAGGAAGTTGGTGCTTCCAATGAATGTAATTCTTCAAGACATATAAGAAAAAGCATTACGTGGTTTTCTATTGATTTGGGTTTCCACATAAAACACTAGTGTATTGTGTATGTGTATGATTGTTCATTTGTTCATTTCTTATTTACTCTGCAGTTATTGGATGATAATGCTTCATTGATATAACACTTGGATTATATGGTTAAAAAGGATTAAATTTCTCTATTACTGATTCACCCCCCCTCTCAGTAATCCAACAATTGGTATCTGATCTGGTTCCTTAAGGAAATAGTTTAACCACTGGAAGGAGATCATGGATTATTCTGAGAATGCAGTACCAATGTTTAATGGTCAGAATGGTTTTAAGTATGAGATGTGGAGCATAAAGATGAAAATATTTTTACAGGAACAGGGACATTATATTTGGCTATCGGTTGTTATAGGATATGATAGTTCAAAAAGGGAAAAGACTGCAACCAAGAAGGAATTGATGAAAAATAACAAAATAGCAATGGATTTCATCTAGGAAGGATTACCTAATATGGTAAGAGAAAAGGTTGGTAAATATTCATCAGCAAAAGAACTTTGGGATAGGTTACATGATATACATTCTTCACCCATAATAGATTCAGAAAATGCCAAAGAAGATGCAGAAACAAATCAAGAAGAATTATGCTCACCATGTCAAGAAGATTCAGAAGATGAAGAGTACATAATCACTAGAGGTATGGTGTTTTGTGTTAATTGTGAAAAACATGGACATCTTGAAATAGAATGCCATGAAGCAAATGAGACAGGAAAAATAATTGAAAAGGAATACAATTATGAAGAAGAATTGATTAGTGCTTTAGATGAACTAAGAGAAGAAAACAATTCACTCAAGAAATAATTGACGAAACAAAAGGAAAGTTGTCACATTTTTTAAGAAGCCCAACAGGTCATCCCAAACTTAAGAACTCGGCTAGAAGAAGCCAGAAAGATCGAAGAAAATCTTGAATATCAAAAGCAGTGTTTGGAAACCAACATAGCAGTACAAAAGGAAGAAGCAGAAATGAGAGAGAAGATATTGACAGATCATCTTAAGGAAATAACTAATGATCTAAACCAGCTTGAGGCAGAGTTTGGTCAAGAAGAGAAAGGACTTGAAGAAGAAATAATCACATTAAAAATTCATCTTGAAGAAGATAAAAGAACAAAAGAAGTCATGAAGTCTCAGATAATGAAGAAAGAAGAAGAGGTTGAGAAGCTTGAAGAAGAAGTTGTCACATTCAGAATTAAAATCGTCAAGCTCAACACGAATGTTGAAGAGACAGAAACATCCACATCAGTTATAGAGAATGAAGAGAAGAACTCTAGATTCCTAGAAAAGAAGAATGAAGAAAATAGAAAGAGTTATGCAGAAGTACACAAAGGAAGGAATCATGGTCAACCAAAATCTAAGAAAACTATTAAAGATACATCTTCAAGGGGACCATCCATGTTCAAGACACAAAGAAGCTTCAATCATGATCATGATCAGTCAAGACAAAAATTCAGAAGGACTACGCCACAAAGAAGATCATTCACTCCCAGGTATGCAAATTTATTTTATGGTCATTATTTTAATTGTACTAACTTTGGACATAAGGTTGCAGATTGCAGGGATTATAAAAGAAATGTTCAAGCAAGAAGTGCCTATGTGGCCGCAAGTAACATTGAGTGTTACAAATTTCATAACTATGGACACATAGTCAATGATTGTAGAAGCATGATTGATACTTCCATGAAAGAGAATATTGATATCAGATATAAGAAAGTATGGATAGGAAAACAAGAAGAAAAGGTGAACAAATACCAAGTATCAGAGATCACAAGATTGGAAATAAAACAAGATGAAGAAAATTCTACAGAGAAAAAGAAAGATGTCAGATACAGAAAGGTTTGGAAAATAACTGAAATAAAGGAAGGGCAAGTAAATAAGGAACAGGTTCAAGAGATTGTACTTTCAGGCATTGTAGTGAAAGATGAATCCATAGACAGAAAGAAAGAAGTCATAGCTCAGAGAGATAATGAATCTACCCATGAAGATGATGATGAATACACATCAGAGCAGGAATTGTTCTGAGCCATCCGGCTTAGAGACTCCCAAGTAATATGAATATTAGACAGGGGGAGTCGATGTGATAGTTGTGGCACACCAAAGAACCATCATTAGAGAAGCTTACAGAGTTTGAGAAGATAGATTCAGAGCAATCAGTTAGCAGAAGTACAATTTGATAGTATAATGATAAATGGGTTAGCATTATGGACAGTTGTGCAAGTAGAGTCTTGGAAATTATGGACAGAGATGGATTTGTAAGAACACTTAGTAGGTTTGGATAGATATATGATAGTGGACGAGAGCATGGATTCATAGATAGGTTCAGAGAGTGGTTCAAAGACAAAGGAACGTTATCGTAATGGATGATAATTACAGGGGAAATGGCTCAAACAATGCTAATGGATTACAAATTGACAGATATTTTTTGGACGCAGGTAGTGCATACATAAGTTCACATTCAAAATAGAGTAATGCTCAGAAACAACACTGACAAAACTCCCTACAAGCTATGGAAAGGAAGACCAGCAAATGTGAAGCACTTCAGAGTTTTTGGAAGCAAATGCTACATCAAAGATAAGATGGAAGAATGGGAAAGTTTGACTCTTGTGTGGACAAAGGAGTACTTGTTGGTTACTCAAGTACAAGGAAAGAATACAAATGTTACAATCTAATATTGAACAAAGTTGTGGAAAGAATCAACGTAACAATTGATGAAACAGGTAGACCAGAATCAAAGGAAGAAAATGAATCAATGAAACAACCCTTAGAAGAAGAAAATGATGAAAAGGAAGTAGAAGAGGAATATGAAGAGAACCTGATAGAAGCAGAAGAGAAAATTCAACAAGTGTCTCCAAAGACACCTAGTAAACAAGTAAAAAAGAATCATCGTACAGATCAGATTATCGGAAACAAAGATGCATGAGTTGAGACTAGAAAAAGAATCTATTCAACAGAACAAACACACCTAGCACTCTTATCTACAATTGAACCAAACTGTTTTGAACAAGCCAACAAGGATGAATTTTGGAAAAACTCCATGGATGAAGAATTGGATCAAATACAGAAAAATGACACTTGGGAATTGGTTCCAAGACCAAAAAATAAGAATGTGATCGGCACAAAATGGATTTTCAGGAATAAATTGAATGAAGATGGACAGGTTACAAGGAACAAAGCTATATTGGTATGTAAATGATATGCTCGGATTGAAGGAATCGACTTTGAAGAGACATTTGCCCCAGTTGCCAGAATAGAAGCAATCTGTTTGCTTTTATCTTATGCATGCTCCAAAAATGTTAAAGTATATCAAATGGATGTAAAATCATCTTTTTTGAATGGGGAACTTGAAGAAGAAGTCTACATTGAACAACTAGAAGGATTTCAGTTGTCAGAGAACACAGATTATGTGTGTAAATTAAAGAAGACCTTGTATGGTATAAAACAGGCTCTTAGAGCATGGTACTCCAAACTGGATAAGTATGTGCAATAGGCAGGGTTCAAAAAAGGAAGTGCAAACAACAACCTCTACATCAAGGTAAGTCAAAGTAATATTTTATTAATTGAATTTTATGTTGATGATATTATTTTTGGTAGTGATGATGGCAGGTTAAGCCAGAAATTTGCAAAAGATATGCAGAAAGAATTTGAAATGTCGCTACTTGGAGAACTATCCTTCTTTTTGGGACTTCAGATACGTCAAAGAAACCAAGGAATTTTTATTTCTCAAACCAAGCATATCATAGAAATGCTAAAGAGATTCGGAATGGAAGATTGAAAACCAGTTATCACTCCCATGCAAACCAGTTGTAAGTTGAGAAAAGATGATGATTTGAAGTCTACAGATCAAAGGCAATATAGGTCAATGATTGGCAACCTACTATATGTGACATCATCTAGACCAGATGTAATGCAAGCAGTTGGACAAGTGGCATGATTTCAAGCAGCACCAAAGGAATCACATGTATTAGCAGTAAAGAGGATCTTCAGATATCTCAAAGGAATAGAAGAGTTTGGATTATGGTATCCAAAAGGAAAAGATCTATCACTTATTTCATACACATATGCAGATTGGGCAGGTTGTATTGATGACCAACGAAGCACCAGTGGAGAAGCATTCTACTTAGGTGAGTGTTTGGTATCATGGCTAAGAAAGAAATAATCATCAGTATCTCTATCTATAGCCGAGGTAGAGTATATTGCAGCAGCAACATGTTTTACATAGGTTCTTTGGATGAAACAAACTTTGACAGATATACAGGTTGAGTATGATGAGCCCATTCCAATATATTGTGATAATACAAGTGCCATCAGTATCTCAAAAAACCCGGTGATGCACTCCAAGACAAAGCACATTCCAATCAAGTATCACTTTCTACGGGAACAGGTTGTAGAAAAGAACATTAGAATTGAGTATGTGGGCAGAAAAGAACAAGTGGCAGATATCTTTACAAAACCACTTCCAGGGGAAGCCTTTGAATATCTTTGCCAAAGACTTGGAGTTATTTATACGCCAAAATGAATGATTTTTGAATGCTTATATTATATGTCTTAGATGTACACGAGGAAGCACCATAAGAGGACAGTTTAGACAAGGGGAGCAGCCCCGGATGGAAAGATACCATTGCCATTGATGACAAAGGGGGAGAGATTTATCAGATGCAGAGGACAGAGGCAGATTTATCATATGCAGAGGACAGAAGCATGGTTCTAGGGGGAGCATGAGTGATATGATTTTAGTATTGCATCAGATTGTTGCCATCAATGATAAAGGAGGAGATTGTTGATTAAGGTTGGTTGTCATTGATGTCAACCCTTGAAGAAATCCCCGTAGAACAAAGGTTTGGGTAATGGACCCAAGATATTTTGGTGTAAATATGACTCATTATTTTTTTGTCATGGTTGATAAGAAGTAAATATGGATGAACTCCAAAGTGATCCCCTTATGGTGAAATCCCTCACGGGAAGACGCTTTACGGAGTAAGAGAACCCATGCTTAATTATGGAATAATGAGATGAAGGATAGTGAATTTGTCAGGGAAACTATCCTATATGGATAGTTCTTGTCATGTAATTTTCAATGGTATGTAGAATGTCACATAACTCCTCACGGTTAGAGAGTTATGACCATGTGAAGTTGGAGAACCCAGGTTTGGGTAATGGACCCAAGTTTTTTTGATGGATAAAGGTATGATTTTTTCTATATTTGAAGGTAATACTATTATATATGGATAGTACATGTCATTCTATTTCTGGTGGTATGTAGAATGTCACATAAATCCTCGCGGTTTGAGAGTTATGGCCTTATGAAGTTGGCGGACCCTCATATGTCATCTAGAAGTCCCAAAAGGTCAAAGTAGTCAAAGTGGTTTAAGAGATTTTAAAAGGTAAATAATAAAGTGAAGTGATGAGTGTATTATAATTCAAAGTGAATAAAAAATAAATTGTTTCAATAATAAATTTAATGGATAAATTAGAAGTGGGTTAACCCTAAAATAAGAAAAGTGGGCCAAGTGACCTAGAAGATGTTTTTAAGGAAGCTACTTAGAGAGTATAAATAAGAGGCAAGGCTCTCTCATTTCAGATACACTTGAGCATATTGAATATCTATAGGTGTCTGAGGTAACCAAGGATATCTAGGCCAAAATTCTAAGGGAAGGTGAAGAAAAGAAGGCTGAAATGCAAGGATAAATTCTTTTGATGGTGCTTTCTAAGAAATGTGATCATATACACCAGGTCTATTACAGAGCTACAAATCATATTTGGATGATGAAATTGATGAGGGATTTTGGTTGAAGTACATGTTGATTACATGGCTGAGACAAGTAGTTGATGAGTTGGCACATACATGAGGTGTATAGTTGATGATGTTGGTACATATTGATGAGTCATAGTTGACGAGTAGTTGACACACATGATTGGTACATACTTGGTACATGGTTGGATGCACTTATTTATGGTACAGATTGATTATAGGTTGTTTGGTACAGGTTGGTGCATGGTTGATGCACTTGTTTATGGTACAGGTTGATTATAGGTTGAGGTACAGGTTGATGCATGGTTGATGCATGGTTCATATTTATTGGTACAGGTCTACAGCGATATATCTCGCAGTGATAGTGTGACAGTGGTTCCATCATTATACTTCTACTTCAGGGTGGTTGGACAGGGAAAGGACAGGTGGTTGTACCCACCTTCCAGTTGTAGCTAGAGAACATAGGGGGTTGTAGCCTCCTTGTAGCCAGAGAATTGGGGAGTTGGAGATTCCTTCAGGTTGTAGCCTGAGAAACTAGGGGGGTGGAGCCTCCTTCCAGTTGCAGCTGGAAAACAAAGAAAATTGGTGCTTCCAATGAATGTAATTCTTCAAGACATATGAGAAAAAGCATTGTGTGGTTTTCTCTCGATTTGGGTTTCCATGTAAAACATTGGTGTACTGTGTATGTGTATGATTGTTCATTTGTTCATTTCTTATTTACTCTGCATTTATTGGATGATAATGCTTCATTGACATAACACTTGGATTATATGGTTAAAAAGGAATAAATTGATATATTATTGATTCAACCCCCCCCCCCCCTCTCAGTAATCCAATAGTAAAATCATTGAAGAAGAAGCAAAATATGAAGAAGAAGCCTCGGTATTAATGTTGAAGAGTAGAAGACCTCATAGAAAACCAGTCATTCCAACCACAGATAAAGAACATGAAATATGGGAAGACAAAGACCAAAAGGCATATGCAGTAATCTCCATGCGGTAATTGCAGAAATATTTCTTCCATTAGTGATTCTTGTGGTGCCTTCAAGACATTGAATGAATTGTATGACACACATTCCAAGCTTGAAATCATACAACTAATGTTGAATCTCTTCAACCCGGAGTTGAAGAATGATGACCCTATGGCTTTGGCTTCAAAAATCACAACCATAATGCATGACATTGAATCCACCGGATCAAAGATTGATCTCCCTCTCAAGGCCTTCATTAAGGCCCTCTACCCTACATATTCTCACTATCTTGAATCGTTGCAAGAAAGTGATCAAATGAAATCCATGACATTTGAAAAGTTGGTGAAGAAAGTTGCATATCGTGAGAAAGCTTTGGAAAGAAGCCAAATCCTTCAACTAGAGAAATTTTTTACCTTGCTCAGAAAGACAAGAACAAACAACATGATTCTTCCAAAGGATAAAGTAGCAAAAGAGGACGTGGATATGGAAGAAATATTTTCAGAGGTAGGGGGTAAGACACAATCAGGGTGATAGATCCAATCTTCATTGTACCCATTGAAAAATGAATGGGTCACATGAAGCAAATGACTGCAGAGTTCCATGGGAAAATATCAAAGAAGACAGACAGAATAAGAAACAGGACAAAGGTAAACCTTCAAAACCAACAAAAGTTAATCCACCTTAATCTTCCCATTACATTGTTGCTCACTAAAATATAGGAGTAATAGAATATTTATTTAACACTGCATATAGTCCTTGGAAATATACATGGCTTATTGACACGGGCGCAACTTCTCATATGGCATTCTGAAGAGACTTTTTTGAAGACTTCAATGAAAATGTAGATGGAATAAGGTATTTTGTAGACAAGTCCATCCTCAAACCTCGAGAATGAGCACCATTAGGCTCAAGTTGTCTGGACTCCTAGATTTTCTTCTACACAATGTACTCTATCTTCCTAAGCTGAAAAGAAGCTTGTTGTCCCTTTTTCACATCAAACAGCAAGGCCATTATTTTCACATTATCAGTGGAAAATTTGAAATATGAAAGGATTATGATAACATGCTTGTTATGATCGGAATGGAAGATGGAAGATTGGTGAATTTGAATGGTACATATGCCTATACACACAATGTTTCATACCTCTCTAATCACGATGAAGGTATAATGTCATCTAGTCTTTTGTGGCATGCTATATTTGGTCATATCAATTATGACAGTCTTCGTCTATTGAGAAATAATGATGTTTCTGGTCTGCCAACTATTCCTAGAAAAATGAAAAAATGTGATGCTTGTATCCTTGGAAAGAATAGAAAACAATTGTCCATGATTATACTTCCAGAGCATGTAGAAAACTTGAACTGATTCATTCTGATTTACACGGACCTATGCATGTTCCTTCTGTAAATGGAAATAAATATATAATGTCCTTTATTGATGATTATAGCAGGATGTGTTGGGTGTACTTTGTTAATAACCAAATATCAATATAGCATAGAAAAACCTCAGAATAGGTACTCAACACCTTGAAAAAGAGAGAAATTCAGATAATAAGCCTCTTCAAGGGGGAAACCTCCTTATGCCCACATAAATTTCCAATTACAATATGATTCCAAATGAAAATGTCTCATTGGTATATATAGGAGAATAGGAGGTACAATTACAACTAATGGACTCAAGCCGGCATAAATAAAATAGCGTTACTAATGTAATGTGCCCCAATTAAAGGGTAATGAGCCACTATTTAGGGCTTAACATGCCCATCCCCTTGAGATAAGTGTTGTCCGCAACGCTTGAGTAACTCTGGATGCTTTTGTATAAAAGAATCATCTTCCCAAGTGGAATCTTCAGTCGGTAGTTTCTTCCATTTAATGAGATACTCTAAAATGGATCTATTCCTCAGCTAGTGAATTCTTGTGTCTGTGATGGCTTCAGGCTCCAATATGATTTTTCCTTCCTTGTCAAGTTCTAGCAATATAGTTTGAACAAGGATCTTGTCACTTGTAACCTTCTTTAAGCATGAAACATGGAAAACTAGGTGTACTCATGAAGATGCAGGCAACTCCAATTTGTATGCCATAGTACCAATATTTTGCAATACCTTATAAGGGCCATAGTACTTTGGTGATAATTTATTATCCTTCTCGGCTTTCTTGAGGGACATATGTTTGTATGGTTACAGTCTTAAAAAGACCCAATCCCCTACTTCAAAACTTCTTTCACTACGATGTTGATCTGCTTTTTGTTTCATGCGATTATGTGTCATGGTCAGGTTATCCTTTAATATTTGGAGAACTTGTTGTTGATGCTCGATGTGATCTTCCACTGCTTGAACCTTAGATGTTTTTTTTTAGAGATTAAGTGATGGAAGGAGGGTGGTATCCATAGAGTGCCATAAATGGTGTCATTTTTGTTGTAGTATGAAAGGAAGTGTTATACCACCATTCTGCCAAGGGTAACCATTTGAACCACTGTGTTTGTTTATCAGAGACAAAGCAACAAAGGTAGCCTTCCAGAGATTTGTTCACTATCTCGATTTTTCCATTAGATTGAGGATGATAGGATGAGTTATGAGCCAATTGAGTACCCAAACTAGAAAATAATTTTGTCCAAAAATTTCAAGTGAAGATGGGATCTCTATCACTTATAATAATCTTTGGGTTTCCATGTAGCTTTTGAACTGTCTCCATGAATGCGGTGGAAACTGTACTGGCTTTGAAGGGATGAGAGAGTGCACAAAAGTGTGCTAACTTGGTTAGTCTATCAACAATCACCATGATGATATTATTTCCTTTAGACTTCGGTAACCCTATGATGAAATCCATGGAAACCTCCTCCCAACGCTAACTTGGGATGGTTAATGGTTGTAAAAGGCCTGGGGTCTTAATTTTTTCCACCTTATTTTGTTGGCAAACCAAACATTCTGCCACAAACCTTTGAACATCAGTTTTAAGGCCATCCAAAAAAAAATCCTTCTTGACACTATTGTAGGTTTTCAAAAATCTCGAGTGCCCTCCTACTGGAGAGGTGTGCAATTCCAATAGTACCTTTTGTTTGAGTTGGGAGTTCTTACATAAATATAAGCGATATTTGTACCATAGTGAATCACTTTTCCGTGTAAATGTATCTGATGCACTGGAATCCTACTGCAACCTTTGAATGAGAGTCCACACTTTTTCATCATTCTTCCATTCATCCCTTGCTTCTATTATCCAATTGGGTTGGATGATCAAGATAGCACAAAGAAAGGCCTCAACATCTTCATCCTTTCTTGAGAATGCATCTGCCACAACATTTTGCTTCCATTTTTTATAGACGAATTCAAAATCATAACCCAATATCTTGGTCACCCATTTTTTGTGTTCTTCTGAAGATAGTCTTTGTTCCAAGAAGTATTTAATACTATCATGATCTGTTTTGACCTTGAAGTACCTACCTATTAGGTAAGGACGCCATTTCTTCAATGCATGTAGTATTGCCATCATTTCCTTCTCATAAATGGGTTTGTGTAAGTCATTTCCCTTGAGTGTTCAACTTTCAAAAGCTAGGGGCCTTCTTTCTTGCATCAGGACAGCGCCATTTCCATTTCCTAAGGCATTGCATTCCACAATAAAGGTTTTGTGAAGTCTAGAGTGGTCAAGACAAGAGCTTTGTACATCACCTCTTTAAGCTGTTCAAAAGCTTTAGTTGCCTCTGGAGTCCATGAAAATGCATCCTTCTTAGTTAGTGTTGTTAAAGGTGTTGTTATTCTTCCATAGTGCCGAACAAACTTGCGATAGTAACCTGTCAAACCCAAAAAACCTCTAAGATTCTTCAATGTTTTGGGAATCAGCCAGTCCATCATGGCCTTAATATTTTTAGGGTCTACCTTGACACCTTCAAGAGATACAATATGACCCAAATACTCTACCTCCTTCACTACAAAGAAACATTTAGATGGTTTGGCATATATTTGTTGCTCCTTTAGTAGTTGTAGCACCTTGTCAACATGTCGCACATGATCCTCCCAAGACTTGTTATAGATTAGTATATCATCAAAAAATACTAACACAAATTTTTGAAGGAAGGGCTTGAAAATGTAACTCATCAACCCTTGGAATGTGGAAGGTGCATTTGTAAGGCCAAAAGGCATAACCAAAAATTCATAATGGCCTTCATGAGTTCAGAATGTTGTTTTTTGGATATCTTCTTCCTTCATTCTAATATGATGATACCCTGAACGAAGATCCAACTTTGTGAAATAGATTGCTCCATGTAGTTCATCTAACAATTCATCAATGATGGGAATGGGAAACTTATCTTTAATAGTGATCATGTTGATCTCTCTATAATCTAAACACATACGCCATGAGCCATATTTCTTGAATACCATTACCATTGGTGCAGAGTAAGAACTTTGGCTAGGTCTAATAATGTTAGTCTCTAACATTTCTTCAACCATGAGCTCAATTTCACTCTTCTGGGCATAAGGGTATCTGTATGGCCTGATGTTAGGAGGAACACTCCCAGGAATTAGGTGAATATCATGATCATGATTTCGAGTAGTTGGAAGACCTTTGGGAATATCTTCAAATACTTTGGAATGCTTATCAATGATCCCTTGGATATCTAGAGGAATAGATGGCTTAGATGTTTGAACATATAGTGAGCATAGTTGTGCAATAACACCTTGATGCCCCTTTCTCAATAATTTTTTCATGTCATTAGAACTTATCACCTTACCAGGTTTCCCTGTGATACCTCTTAACTCGATTTCTTTTCCTTCCAATGAAAATTTCATGAAAAGTTCTTGAAAATTAAAATCCATTGTTCCTAATGATTGTAACCATTGGATTCCTAGTACAACATCAGCACCACCCATGGGTATAGCAATCATTGGAATATTCATTGATCTTATTGCATTTTCCTGAGTAATTGATAGTTCCTCCATCTGCAATCATTACTTGAAACTCTGGTGTTGGATATACAAAGAAATTGAGAGCTTTGGCCAATTTATAGTGAATGAAATTATGAGTACTACCAGAATCAATTAGGACTATTACCTTTTTATTTTTGATATATCCTTCGATCTTGAGGGTTTGAGGAGTGTTAATTCCAGCCAATGCATTACACAATATCGTGGGAGTCAACTCTTCAGATGAAATTGCTTCTACATTTTCATCTTGAGATGGTTCTTCTTCTTCTTCTTCTTCTTCTTCCTCCTCTTCACAATCTATGTAGACTAATTTATTATCACCACACTTATGTCCCTTACTGTACTTGTTGTCACAATTAAAGAATAAACCTTTTGCTTTTCTTTCCTCCAATTGTTGAGGTTTCAACCTTGTAGGTTGAGGTGTTTTAGAAGAAGGAGCATTATTCTCTATATAGATGTTAGGATTGGTCCTTCTATTATCCATAGAAATACTTTTACTTTCAACATTTGTTTCCACCCTAAATGCATTCTCCAATGATTTTAGTTCCCAACGTCGAACCTCATGTTGAATGTTATCCTTTAAAGTTCCTATGAATACAACAATCAAGTGCTCATCTGGAATATCTATTACCTTTATATTCAATCTTTGGAAGTTCTCAATGTGCTCTGTAACTGAACCCTTTTGCTTTAGATTTATCAATTGGCTAAAGAAGGTATTTCTCCTTGTATCCTCATAGTGTGATATCATTTCTTCCATGAAAATTGTCCAAGTGACGACTGATTTGCGAGAACAAATCCATCGATACCATAAAAATTGATTGGGTTATAAATATAAAGAAGCAATTTGTACCTTTTGTGTATGTGGCACATTATGTAGATCAAAGAGTTGCTCCATCTGAAGTATCCATGTGATTGGGTCCTTGCCATCAAACTTCCTCATATCGATCTTAGGAACGTGGTTGGTCTTTAACCCAAAGTTTGAGTTTCGCCATTCTTGATTCATCTTCCTTGTGTCCTCATAATGAATTTCATGGGACACATTTTCACTTTCAGGTTTCCTCTCTATTAGGAAATTTTCCATTCCTTCCATATTCTCCCTTTTTAAACCATCCATCTTAGTATCCATTATTGCCTCCAGTTCATCTTTTGTAATTCATTTATGTCCCTACTCATTTCTTCACCTTCATCAAGAGTCTAAGTAGGACTATCTCGAGGATTATTTGGTGTAGAAGTTCCCTTTTTGGGTGGCATGTTTTCCAAGTATCACTTTTGAACCTTGATTTTGAGGTGGTTCTGCTAGACAATCTTTCTTCTGTTGTATCTCCAAATTTTTGGTCATTCTAGATATGAAACTTTATTTTTTGTATTTCTCTGATATTTCTTCTCTGCAATTCCACAAGTATGATCAAAATTGGATGCGCCAATTGGAATTTACGGTAACTTCCCCACAACTTGTTGATTTTTGGCCTTTCCAAGAGATCTCACTTGTATAGCGTGCCCCGCACAAAATAATTGATATAAAATTATGAAACTCATACCAGAAATACTACAGACTATCCACTATCCAATGCAACTTTTCTCACTCAATTTGGATACTCTAGGAAGAAGTTATTTTTTTTTACCCGAAACACCTGCTTGAGACTAGTCAATAGGACTAGTCAGATACCCTATATTCCACAGGGTGTATATGAAAATTTAAGATGACCCAGAAGCCACACATTTTACCATAGATACCTTACTAATTTTTGTGAATATCCTCCAGAGTTCAGGGTCTGAAACGTTACATAAAAAAATTTATAGCGAAAATTTTGTAATGGCTCAGTTCAGAATCATTCCAGAACCCTATCTTACACAGGTTGTATCTCCTAAATTATAAGGCCTCGGGAGATGAAATTTTAACCCAACATACCTTGATCCGTCTACTAAATATCTTCCAAGACATTCTTTTTGAAAAATTGTATAAAAAAAATTATAGAGAAAATTCCAAGGTGTCTCAGATGTAACAGCGAAACCCTGAGACCTTGATCTCTGATACCATATGTTAAGAACCAAATATCAATATAGCATAGAAAAACATCAGAATAGTTACTCAACACCTTGAAAAAGAGAGAAATTCATATAATAATCCTCTTCGAGGGGGAAACCTCCTTATGCCCACATAAATGTCCAATTACAAGATGATTCCAAATGAAAATGTCTCCTTGGTATATATAGGAGACTAGGAGGTACAATTACAACTAATGGACTCAAGCCAACATAAATAAAATAAAATTACTAATGTAATATGCCCCAATTAAGAGGTAATGAGCCACTATTTAGGGCTTAACATACTTGTTGAAAGATAAATCACAAGCTTTTGAAACATTTAAAAATTTTCATGTATGGATTCAAAATGAAGCTCGGTCTCGTATTGTCTCTCTTCGCACTGATAATGGAAGAGAATATACATATAATGAATTTGAAAGTTACCTTCACCAACATGGGATCAAACATCAAACAACAGTTCCATACATTCCTAAACAAAACAATGTAGCTGAACAAATGAATGAGACACTCCTAAATATGGTTTGTTCCATGATGTTTTTCAAGAATGTTAAATTGATGTTTTTGGCTTACGCAATTCTATGTGAAGTTTATGTCAAAAAATGTGTCCATGTCATGCTATCAAAAACAAGACTCCTTATGAAATATGGTATGGCCACATTCCTTGGGTGAGGCATCTCAGGGTCTCTGGTTCCACGTGTTATTCCTTGATTCATAAGGAGTAGAGAAGCAACCTTGATGCAAGGAGTTGGAAGTGTGTCTTCTTGGGGTACTCAAATACCACCAAGGGGTATATTCTTTACGATGAGACAAAAAATAAATTCATCCTTTCAAAAGATGTGATCTTTATTGAGTCCACCAAGAAAGATGAAATTATTGAGAGGCAACTTGATCATCTGGACAGATTCACTCGTGTAAATACATATCATGAATTTGATGATGAGATTACACATATTGAAAGGGGGGGTCCCTATATTGGGTCAATCTCTAGAATCTCCTTATGAAGCACCATCGTCCCCTCATGAAGAAGTTCATACCACTTCATGAGAACCTGAAGTTCAATTGGATGATGTGATCGAGAAGATTGAAAATTTGAGGCTTGATTAGAACTCAGCACCATCTCAATGAGTTGAGCAACCTGGAGAATCTCGGAAAGGTCCACAAAAATGGCTCACTAAAACACTTGAAAGTGTTCATCCTAATGAGGTTGGAAATATAGGAACTAGAATGTCCTCAAAACAATATGGAGGTAATATAGATAATTAAAAATCAGGTGGTGTAGATGATATGGATGTTTCATATGATTGTGAGTTGAATTTATCTATTAACCTTGAACCAACTTCCTTGAAATAATTTTCTTCTCATGATGAATGAAAGAAGTCGTGTAGAAGGAATATGATGCTCTCATCAATAATGGGACATGGAAGTTGGTGGATCATCCATATGGAATCAAACCGATTGGATGCAAGTGGGTATTCAAGAAAAAGTATAGATCAAATGGCTCACTTGATAAGCACAAAGCAAGGCTCATGGAAAAAGGTTTTGCACAGAAAGAAGGTGTTGATTATGAGGAGACCTTTTCTCCCACAGCAAAATGGGCTAACATCCACACTTTATTTTCCATGGAAGCACAAAATGGATGGAAAATTCATCAAATGGATGTGAAGATTGTTTTCTTGAATGGACACTTGAAAGAGAATGTGTTCATGTCTCAACCAGAAAGATTTATTGTGATGGGACAAGAACATAAGGTATGAAATATCATCAAATCCTTGTATGGGATTAAAAAAGCACCACGAGCATGGTATGAAAAATTAACCGACCATCTTTTGAAACTAAATTTCAAGCATTTCAATATTGATGATGAAACTTTGTTTGTCAAGAAAGCTAGAAAAATTGTTGTTTATCTTGTATATGTAGATGATATGTTCATAACAGGGAACAATGAGAACTACATTGCATCCATAAAGAAAGATTTGAAGAAAGGCTTCGAGATGACAGATTTGGGACATCTTCACTATTATTTTGGGATTGAAGTGATACAGAATCTAAAGTACATATTCATCTCCCAGGATAAGTACATTGGAGAATTGTTGAACAAGTTTGGCATGGTTGAGTGAAATATTGTTTCTACTCCAATGGAATAAAATTTGAAACTCACATCAAAAGAAGGGAATGAATCTGAGGATGCAACCAAGTATAGACAGCTTGTGGGAAGTCTTATCTATCTTACTACCACCAGAGCAGACATTTCATTTGTTTTTGGGATTATTTCCAAGTTCATGCAAAAGCCTTGTGAAGGACATTGGTCTACTGCAAAAAGAGTTCTAAAATACTTGAAAGGAACTCAAGATTTTGGACTCAGGTACTCTAAGGTGGGTGGATTCAACTTGATTAGATATTCTAATTCATAATTTGATGGGGATAAGGAAAATGTAGTATCAACTTCAGGTTATCTCATGAGTCTTGGATGAGTAGTTGTCTCTTGGATATCACGTAAACAATCAATTCCAACATATTCCACTATAGAGGTAGAATATGTGGCAATTGAAAAAGCGACAAAGGAGATTGTGTGGCTTAGGAAAATACTTTAAGATTTATAGGAGAAACAAGTGAATTCTACTCCTCTTCTAGTTGACAATAATTATGCAATCAAGTTGGCCAAGAATCACATATTCCATGATTGAACCAAGCACATCAATACAAAGTATCACCTGATTCGAAATCATGTAGAGGCCAAGACTATTCACTTAATACATTTTTCCATAAATGAGCAAATTTCAACCATCTTCACCAAATCACTTGGAAGAGAAAAAAATTGAGAAGTTCAGAATGATGCTTCGACTCACACACACCCCTTCAGATTAAGGGGGTGGATGTTGGACATGCAATCCTTTGTGGTTGTGTTACTTGTAACAATAATGTACATATGAAGCATCATAGGTGATAGGAAGAATCATACGTTGGAGAAGACCAACGGTTGCATCTTTGTGTATTTATTGAGCTTCATGTTAATGCAATAATAATCATGTGGAGTTATGATTCCTCCCCTATGCTTGGACTTGAATGAAAATGTTTAAGTATTATTTGATAGTTATTTATTTGGTATATTAAATTTTTATGTGCAAATTTTAGTTAATGTGATATGTGGTGTTAGGAGAGTGACACAAAGTAATGGCACATCAATGTGAATAGTTGTACATCTTTCAAAGAGAACTTGTTGTGCTTGGGATTTGTGGTTTTGCAGGATGGAATAAAAATGGATAAAAAAAAGTGAAGTGATGTACCCCAAAGTGTAAGAATATTTCTTGGCATGGTGATTTTTTATCAAAATTTCATTAGAAATTTTTATGTATAAGAAGATTTCATGACGTGGTAATTTTTTTTATCACAAATTCATTAGAATTTTTGAAGTATAAGATTCAATGGTATGGTTATTTTTTATTGGAATTTCATTAGAAATTTCAATGTGACATGTACACCTATCACATAATGATGAAGGGAGGAATTTTCACTACAACACATAAGAGTTTTAAGTTGTTGAAAATGAAGGTAATAGATTTACCCATGATTTGGGTATTTCTTGATTTTGGTCATATTTTCCCAGTTAATTATAATGGCATTCTGTTTTGTTCTAAGTTAAGAAAGAAGAACTATGGTGTTTTTCAACATAAAGTTAAATGATACCAAGAGAAAATGTTTGATGTATGACTTGGAATTCTATTCTATTGTTCAATCCTTTCGTTGTTGAAGGAGTTTGTATTGTTATTTATCATCAAGCATTTGAATCTATTAACACCTAGACTATGTTGAATCAAATATGTGAAGTAGATTGAGTTTTTTTTTAGAGTTATTCTTTTATGGTCAAGCATAAGGTAGGGAAATCAAATTATGTGGCAAACACATTGGTTAGAAAAGTGATTATGTTGGCAACCATGACAAATGAATTTGTGGGATATAAAGTGATTAAAATATATATTATTAAAGCTCTAATCTTGGAGTTAAGACACAACAATATAATAATATGGTAGTAGAGGATAATGCAATGTATTTCTATTTCATTTTGTTGGATATATAATCCTAGTGATTATGGTATTTTGTAAATATTGTTGTAAATAGTATTTAAAAGAAATATTAAGAGTCGTAGATGAAGAAGACAAATTCGAACCTATTGAAAGATGAAACCAAAGGTTACTTTGTATTTTATTTATGAATGTATCATGTTGATGTAAATCATCAATAGAGTTACTCATTGCCTCTATCCATGCTTGGCGTAAGAGTGGTATCATAAGAGTGATATCAGAACCATTTTTAACTACATGATTACATGCATAAATGCCTCTGGTTATTCCCCTCCATGAGTCTATCTGTCACATGCAAAAACACCTCTAGTTATTCCCTCTGTGAGTCTGTCTCCCTAGTGTAGAAACACCTTTGGTTATTCCCTCTACCTTAGGCTACCATATGTCATCCTCATCACTGCAAATGTTGTTCTCACCCCTTGGCTCTGTCTGCATTCTCATTTGGCTCAGTTGTGTTCTCTACAAGGAAAATAATGGATGATTCCTTCCACAGACTGGAAAAACCTTACCCATAACCAGAATTATTTGCCATAGGCCCCTGATCCTGCAACTGTTAAGAAGGGTGAAGTCCCTCCACCGAATATAGATTATGGGCACTAAATGACCATATTAGTGATATTATTCCCTACATACCCAATGGGTTTCGTTTTGATCATCTCGATGATGCTTAGGTGTCCATAGCTACCTCTAACCCTACAAAATGGAAGGAATGTTCTATGTTCATCATTAATATTGTTGATCTTGTGTTGCTTTTAGCGCATACATGATCCTCAGCTTTGGATATCCAGCCATTCCTCCTCGTCTCCCAAATTTATCTTTGCGAGGATTGTTTTAGAGCTTGCAAGGCTTTAACATCAATATTTCACGTTAAAATTAGCAATCATTAGTTGACTAAGGAATGATTCTTTGCAAACCCCAGAGTTTCAATCTAAAGAGGTATTTTAAATTATTTGGGCTTCAAATAGACTTCTTTAATTCCATTGGAGGGCATTTTTTTTAGGTAGGATTGATCATGTATGTTATCTATGCAAATAGTTGAAGAATTATGGAGAGGGCCATTACTGATATGTTGATTGGCCCAGACTGGGCGATGAGCATTGAGATCTGTGATATTGTCAATAGTGATTTGGACAAGAAAAGTTCGAAGCAATCAAGAAAAGTCTCATGAATGAGAATTCTAAAGTTCATCGTCTTTCTCTTACGTTGTTTGATACTTTGATAAAAGAACTATGGTGACCTAGTTCATCTACAAGTGGTTCAGCCAGATGTGTTGCATGAGATGGTGAAGCTAGTAAAGAAAAAGGTATATTTGCATGTCAAGGAAAAACTATTGGTCCTAATAGATACATGGCAAGAAGATTTTGGTACATAAGGAAGAATATATCCTCAATAGTACATTGCTTACCATTATTTGTTGCATGCACAAGTAAGATTTACTCTCACTACCTTTATTAAGTCTCTCTATCCTACATATTCTCACTACTTTGAATCTTTGCAAGGTAGTGGTCAAATGAAGTCCATCACATTTGGCACTTTGGTGGAGAAAGTTGCAAAATGTGACAAATCCTTTGGAAAGAAATCATCTCGGCCCACTAGAGAGACCATGTGCCTTGGTTAGAAATGGAATAATTAATCACATGATTCTTCTATAGGAGAAGGAAGTAAGAGAGGATGCAGAAAGAAGAACTTAAGAGGCAGGGGGTAGGGATAATCCTTGTGAGAAATATTATCTTCATTGTGACTATTGCAGAAAGAATGGGTCACATGAAGCAAAGACATGCAAAATCCCATGGAACAAGATCAAAAACAAGAAGAATCATAAAGAATACAAAGATAAAATATCATATCTATTGAAAGGTTTAAGAACCCGAATCTAGTCATTATATTGTTTCTCATTACAATATAGGAGTAATTGAAGATTTGTTTAACACTTCATTTTCTTCTTAGAGAGATGCATGGATACTTGACACAAGTGAAACATGCCACACGACCTTCTATAGATACTTTGAATATTTGGATGAAAATGTATATGGTATAGTCTATTTTGTAGATAAATCAAGTCTCAAACCTTTAGGAATTGGCACCATCAAGTTTGTATTGCCTAGACTCCCATTTTTTCTTCTACATGATCTTCTCTATCTTCCTGAGTTGCAAAGGAACTTGATGTCTCTTTTGCACATTCGATATCAAGGCCACTCTATTCATATCTTTGGTGGCAAAGTTTAAATAAGGAAGGCTTCTGACAATGTGGTCATTATTATAGGAGTGGAGAATAGAAGATTGTTGAAGTTAAAAGGGACATATGCTCATGCACACAATTTTGCATACCTCTCTCACCACAATGAAGGTACATTTACATCTAGTATCTTATGGCATTCTAGATTTTGTCACATTAACTATGATAGCCTTCGTTTGTTGAAAAACAATAGTGTTTTTGGTTTACCTATTATTCCTAGGAACATGGATGGTTTTAGGGGCTAAATTTTGCTCATGGGCTAATTTTCCAAGGTTTTTTGAAAACAAATATTCGCTATTCTAAAAATGATTCGCCCAAATTCTAAAAGATAAAATTATTTTACCTTAAAAATCGCCAAAAATTTATACAAACTATATAAAATCCTTAGAAATTTGAATATTTTTACAAAAATATCGCCAAACATTTTATAGTTGGCATATGAAGGATTAGTAATATTCGCCAAGGTTTCTACATTTTAAAATAAATTTCCATCCTTAAAATCATCCTTGCCTAGGAATTTGAATTATATGTGATGCTTGTATCCTTGGAAAAGATAGAGAACAATCATTTCATGATTCTACTTCTAGAGCATGTGGAAAACTTGGATTGATATATTCTAATTCGTATGGCCCCAAGCTTATTCCATATTCTAATTTCAATATATATATATATATCATGAATTTTATTTATGATGACACTAGGATGTGTTGGGTGTGCTTGTTGAAAGATAAATCACAGAATTCTGAAACTTTTAAAAAATTTCATGTATGGATCCAAAATGAAGCTTGGTCTCATATGGGCTCTCTTCATAATAATAATGGAAGGAAATATACATCTAATTAATTTGAAATCTATCATATGGACTCAAGTTTTATCTTATATATCCAGTTCGAGGGGGAAACCTTCTTTTACAATATATTGAATGTACAACATGATATATCAAAAAATATAATGAATTAGAACTTGAACTTTGTATCACTTGTTATTTGTTATCTTTTCTTAGTATCCTCAAAATTGTGAGGTCTTAAACGTCCCACATAAATAAATAAATATATATATATATATATATATATATATATATAGTGAAAACTTCAAGATGACCTAATTGAGGCAGCAAAACCCTAGGATCGATGCTTTGATTCCAAATGTTATGAAAAAAAATCTTAAAATATTAGAATAAACCTAAAGTACACACCATGTACACCAATGTGAGCATGGAGCACAACTCCAATATATATAAGAGAGATGAGTTACATAATAACTTCTTAAAGAATAGGAGAACCTCCTCCAAATACACAGATTCATTCATACATCACAATTCACATGTCCTCAAAAATGAAAACACGATCTCTATATATACCTATTCACACACTACACTTGAGGCCCATTTACTATTCATTCGACCCTATTACATATACATTTACACATTACATATACATTTATCCCCACATATGCCCCCCCTTAGGGTCATATCATATACATTTAACTCCATATATGCCCCCATTGGGTCATAACAAAAATGAAATGTCAAATTTAGGTTGTCTCAAGAGTCTTGTATCAGAAGTTGTCTCTTAGAGATCATGCAAATAGTCAGTTCCAACAAATTCCAAAATAGAGGAAAACTATGTGGCAATCGCAGAAGCAACAAGGCAAATTGTGTGGCTCGGGAAAATACTTGAAGATTTGCAGGAGAAGCAAGTGGATTTTACTCCTCTTCTAGTTGAAAATACTTCTACAATCAAGTTGGAAAAGAATCCCAGATTGCATGATCGAACCAAGCACATCAACACAAAGTACCATCTAATTCGATATCATTTAGAGGCCAAAACTATACACTTGAGATATTGCTCCACAAATGAGAAAATTGTGGACATATTCACCAAGGTCCAAAGTGCTTGGAAGAGAAAAGTTTGGAATGACGCTTGGACTCACAAACACCCCTTTGGATTAAGGGGAGGAATGTTGGATACCTAATCCTTGTGATTATGATATTTTGTAAATAGTAATTAGGATAAATATGAAGAGTCATAGGTGAATATTAAGAGTCATTAGTACCTCTTGGAATATGAAACCAAAGGTCACTTGTATTTATGAATTTTCATGTTAATGCAAATCATCTATGGAGTTACTCACTCCCTTTGTACATAAATGTCTTGAAGCTTTTTATTCAAAAATAGTCAATGATGTATCCCAAGTGGATATATAAGAGAAAATCGTATCATGTGATTACATAGTGGTCGACTTGGATGACACTCTAGTAGAGATAAAACATATGCATGATTTAAGGATAGCTAGTTTTTGGAAAAGATTGAGAAAACAAGCCAACAAGTTTGTTGAGAGATGTAGAGTATTCTAGTGGGAAAAGGGAAGGAGTTAAATCACATGAATGTGTACTGCATTTCCAATTATGAATGGACTTTGGGAGGATATATTTATGGACATTTTGTTGGGATTGTCCCATACACACATAAGGTTAACAAGTCTTTCAAGATGGTTCATTATATACTATGCAAAATGAAATTTTATGTACCAATTCATGTGGCAAAGTTGTTTTTCAAGGAGTTTATGAGATTGCATGGCCCACCAAAGATCATTACATCCAATAAGCATACTAGGGTCTTGAGTCATTTTTGGAGGAATTTATGGAAGAAGATGGGGGTCAAGTTACAATTCAGTTTGGCCATATCCAAATAATTATAAATACTGAAATAGGAAATATATCATTTGAACATTAGTTGTGATGTTTGATAACAGAGAAGCCAAAATAGTGGGATTCAACATCAATATAAGCAGAATTTGTGTACAATAGCTCAATGAACAAGAAAATAGGATATATCACATTCATGGAAAATAACCTAAGGGTATTGTTGATTTAGAGACCATTGAAGCATCTTTAGAGTAGATGGATAAATTGCAGCAAGTCAGAAAGCAACTTAATAATATTGATTAGAAGTAAAAAGAGCATGTGGACAAGACTAAAAGATGAAATCAATTTGAAATAGGAGAGTGAGAGATGGTTTTTATAAGAAAGGATAGGTTTCAAAAGGGAGAGGGAAATAAACTAAAATACAAGAAAATTGGGCATATAAGATAAGGAGGAAGTTCAATGACAATGCATATGAACTGGCACTACTTGAAGAGAAAAATATCACACCAATCATTAATATTTTCAACTTGTATTATTTTATTGTAAGTGATGTTGAAGATGAAGCAATATAAGAAATAATCAACTCGCAATAGATATTGAAGGACTTGAAAGAGATCGAAGCAATGTTAGAAAAGAAGGTAGCCAATATACATCTAACTACAAGTAGTACTTGACTAAATGGGGAAGAAAACCAAAAGCACTTGGATTTCAAAGGAAGAGTACCAAAAAGTGATTTTGCAAGAACGCTCAAAGATTTCTAAACAAGGAGAAAATGATGTGTTATCATCATTCCTAGTTCATGAGAAATATGGTAAATTTGCAAATAGAAATGTGAAGAGACAATCACCAAACACTGATAAACCAAGTGCTTGGTGGGGAAAAATAAATTTGATATTATAGTATATGGCAATAGAACAATAGTAACTAGACAGAGAAACAAAGTGAGGTCTAATAAATAGATTAAGGGATTTGAAAGTGACCAAGAAATAAAACTTTGAATCGAAACCTCTTAAAACAGAGTTTAACAATATTGAAAAGCAAGTTGGCTTGAATTTTTTGTTTGTGACTGATAAGCACTATGGTTGTTATAATTTCCTAACATTTTTTTACATGTTGTGTATATTTCATTGAGAAAGGCATCATTGCATGGAAGTTGCATCAAAGTGAAAAAAATTATAGAATTTTAGTTTGACGTTATTGAAGATGTTTGATTTGGTCATATGTGATTTGCTTAGTAATAAAGGATAGGTCAATGAAATTGAGTCATTATAACATTAGGGATGGGAAATTCAATGTCATTGGTATCTGTTGAGAATGGTCATTCCAATATTATGGAGAGACTATTTTGAATGATATAAATATAAAAAACCCTAGAAGATATGTAAAGGAAGCTTTTCTAAGTATCTAAATAGATAAGGTACAATGAAAAGTTGAATTATTATTTTTTCAAAGCCTTGTCATAACTAGTTATTGTTTGATTAGTAAATTTCCTTCTTCTATTGTAGGAAATGTAAGTTACATTATGTTACTCATTCATGTATATCCTCATAATAGGAAGAGATAGTGTTGCATGGGTTTCACTAAGGTTTTTGGAAAAAATATAAAACAATAAGTTGAAAATGCATCATGTATGCATATTTTCGTTGGACTAATTACACAAAAACTTTGGTTATTTTAATTACCTTGATCGTTTGCGATGAACTTTGCATTATAATAATAATGTGATTGGTCAATATTAACACTTACTCAAAAGTTTACATCTTATTTTGAATTATATTTATTTTAATCATTTAGTGCAACAAAAATGTGCCACCTTTAGTGTCACTTGAGTTTTTTGGTCTAATTTACAATCCGAATGAAGCGATATGATGGAGATGTAATATCTATTTTTTTTAGACTTATGATGTTATTTCCTAAAAAAAAATTAATAGCTCCCCCTTGGATTTTATTGACCATCTATGTGCTCTCCCTAGAACAAAGCATTTCATTGTTTCAAATAAGAATCTTTCATCCTTTTCACTTGAGCTCAAAAAGAAACTAAGGATAGGTAAAAATCCAAGACAGATTAGGCCTCTATGGCTCATTATTTTTCCTCGGCCCGAGCCTAAAAATCTCTCTTTAATAGCACCCCTGAAAAATATTTCACAAGATACTCAGCAAGCATAGTAAGATGTATAGGCCTCCAAGATTTAATTGCTTAATGCCTTGAGCAATTTTGAAATATAATTTGCAATGGTTGTTAATTTGATAGGGAATTCTATCCACGTAATTTTTTAAAGTGCCTACACCATTTTGTCACTTTCATTATATACCCAAGTCAACTTCTTGAATCATGAGACAATGTAATTCCATATGTTTACTAGACTATGTTTCCCGAAAATTACCATTCGGTGGTTATTACTCTTTCCTGAAAATTACCATTCAGTGGTTATTACTCTTGGCATCTCAATATGTCAACTAGTTGGCTTTTATTTCTCATATTTACAAATGAAGCCTCAACTAGCTCAATTTATATACTCCCTTGGTGGCATTCTTTAGACAACTTTGCAATCATGATGAATCATCTTTAAAAATGATTTAGATATTTGACTTAAACATATGTATTATTTAGATACTTTTTCTTGAAGTTTGATTTTCAATTTCATTTATAGATGAAATCAGTATAATTTTCCTTGTAATATGGAAACAATTATTATGAACCACTTTAAATCACCGGTGAATGTATATTTTCAAGTTTTTCATCGAAGTATTTAATGTTTGAAAATCGTTTCCAAATTTTATTATCGTAACTTGAATTCATGTTATAAACCTTATTATTTGTTTTCCATTAATCAAAACAATTCTAAAGACTTTAATATATCTATAATTGACAACCACCTACTAGTTTCCAAAACCATTGTGCCCTTTACTAAAGTCATCTATGTATTCTCTCATTCATTATATTGAGAAGTGGGCATTGTGGAAGAAAGCAAAAAATCTTTATTCTTAGCATAAACCTTTATTTATTATTTATGTTTCTGTTTAGACTATAAATTTGAGCAAAATGAAACCTCTTTATAAATATTTTTTGTCATTAACAAATGATTTTATTTTTTTTATTTTAGGTGAATATTTTCCATGTTCTAAGAAATTGTTGATTAAGGTTGGTTGTCATTGATGTCAACCCTTGAAGAAAGACTCGTAACACAAAGGTTTGGGTAATGTACCCAATAGTGTTTGATGTAAATATGACTCATTATTTTTTTTTCATGGTCGATAAGAAGTAAATATGGATGAACTCCAAAGTGGTCCCCTTATGGTGAAAGCCCTCATGGGAAGACGCTTTGTGGAGTAAGAGAACCCATGCTTA
>ML777260.1:405955-459068 GCA_009831015.1 Picea engelmannii | reverse complement strand
ATGAGGGCTTTTGGTTGAGGTACATGTTGAGTACATGGTTGAGACAAGTAGTTGATGAGTTGGCGCACATACATGAGGTGTATAGTTGATGATGTTGGTACATATTGATGATTCATAGTTGATGAGTAGTTGACACATGATTGTTACATACTTGGCACATGGTTGGATTCACTTGTTTATGGTACAGGTTGATTACAGGTTGGCACATGGTTGGATGCACTTGTTTATGGTACATGTTGATTACAGGTTGGTGCATGGTTAATGCACATTTTTGTGGTACAGGTTGATTACAGGTTGATGCATGGTTGATGCATGGTTCAGATTTATTGGGATAGGTTTACAGTGGTATATCTCACAGTGATAGTGTGACAGTGGTTCCATCATTCTACTTCTACTTCAGGGTGGCAGGATGGGGCAAGGACAGGTGGTTGTAGCCACCTTCCGATTGTATCTGGAGAACATTGGGGGTTGTAGCCTCCTTCTGGTTGTAGCTAGAGATTTGGGGAGTTGGAACTTCCCTCAAGGTTGTAGCCTGAGAAACTAGGGGGTTGGAGCCTCCTTCCAGTTGTAGCTGGAAAACAAAGGAAGTTGGTGCTTCCAATGAATGTAATTCTTCAAGACATATAAAAAAAAGTATTCTGTGGTTTTATCTCGATTTGGGTTTCCACGTAAAACACTGGTGTATTGTGTATGTGTGTGATTGTTTATTTATTACTACTCATTATTGGATAATAATTCTACATTAATATAACATTTGAAGAAAAGGGATTATAATTATGTTATTATTGATTCACCCCCTCTCAATAATCTAACAGAAACATTATTATAAAATAAATAATTTTTCAAATCAAATATTTATGTTATTAAATTTTTTCAAAATATACTTGTATAAAACAAATGAATTTTCAAATTAAATGGTCATGTTATTAAATTTTGATTTATATCACCTTTTGAAACCATCATTTTATCTAAATTTGAGTTAAATGTAACTTCTTCATAAGACTAATTCTTTGTCAAATAATTTTAAGAAAATATTTTAAATGTTTTAAAATATAGTTTTATATAAATAGTTTTTTAAATAAAATAATCATATTATTAAATTTATATTTATATTAATTTTGAAATCATATTATGTAATTTTCTTTTATATCAATTTAAATCAACTTTTATAAATTTGTTGTATATTCATTTAAATAAACTTTTGAAACCACATTTTTTAATCATTTACATGTACATGTATTTTTATATCTATCAATATGTTATTATGTAATTTTCTTTTATATCAATTTAAATCAACTTTTATAAATTTGTTGTATATCCATTTAAATAATCTTTTGAAACCACATTTTTTAATCATTTACATGTACACGTATTTGTGTGGTATATTTTTCAACTTTTATAAATTTGTTGTATATCCATTTAAATAAACTTTTGAAACCACATTTTTTAATCATTTACATGTAGTTTTAAATCTATGAATATCTTGAGTTTGAGTATATTTTTCATTGACTTATTAAATATGTTGAGATTGGTGAACTAATATATCATTCGTGTAAGATATTCAATTCAATTAAATGATAACTCTAGAATGTCAAATGTCACATAAGCCAAATGCCCACCCATAAAGAAAATTGCATTAGAGAATAAAACTATTTAGTTTGGAATTCTTGCATTGTATGGTTAACAACAAGGGCTTTGGAAATTTATATTTATATTAATTTTGAAATCATATTATGTAATTTTCTTTTATATCAATTTAAATCAACTTTTATAAATTTGTTGTATATTCATTTAAATAAACTTTTGAATCCACATTTTTAATCATTTACATGTACATGTATTTTTATATCTATCAATATGTTATTATGTAATTTTTTTTTATATCAATTTAAATCAACTTTTATAAATTTGTTATATATCCATTTAAATAATCTTTTGAAACCACATTTTTTAATCATTTACATGTACATGTATTTGTGTGTGGGGTATATTTTTCAACTTTTATAAATTTGTTGTATATCCATTTAAATAAACTTTTGAAACCACATTTTTTAATCATTTACATGTAGTTTTAAATCTATGAATATCTTGAGTTTGAGTATATTTTTCATTGACTTATTAAATATGTTGAGATTGGTGAACTAATATATCATTCGTGTAAGATATTCAATTCAATTAAATGATAACTCTAGAATGTCAAATGTCACATAAGCCAAATGCCCACCCATAAAGAAAATTGCATTAGAGAATAAAACTATTTAGTTTGGAATTCTTGCATTGTATGGTTAACAACAAGGGCTTTGGGTTTTGTTTTGCTTAATATGAAAATGTGGAATTCTTGCATTGTATGGTTAAGAACAAGGGCTTTGGGTTTTGTTTTGCTTAATAGGAAAATGTAGAGTTATTAGTGTTTTTCTTATATCTAAGAATCTACCATACAAATGGATAGTAGAGTTATTAGTGTTTTTCTTATATATATATATGAGCTTTGTAAATATATATATATATATTTATATATATTTATCTAAAAATGGATAGTTATTAACGCATTTCTTACATTATCTAAGTATTTACTATGTAATTAGTTAAAAAGATATGTAAAAATATGTGCATATTAGCTTATATACAATTGAAATACAAAGGAAGTTATATTAATATGGAACATACCCTTTAGGGAATAATGTCATTTTGGTTTTAGTAATCTTGTTTTTAAGAAGGTCCTATAAGCAAGGGGACTCAACAAAGCACATAAGCACTTCCAAGCAATGTTTAGTATTGGAGTGAGGAAGCATGGTATCACATAAACTCTAGAACTTGTCTTAAAGTCAAAATTTTACTGTTAATTTGTTTGTCCAATTTGAACAATTTTTGCTTGTGATTTTGGACAAAAGTGCCTAACACTAATGTAGATAAAATTTCCGGACTTGCAGATTTTATGAGTTAGGAAACAAGTTGCTCATCATTTTCCCTTCATAGGTGTGTTGTGTTCTATAATTCATCTACCCATATTACAATGTATTAGCTATGACATGATAGGGGATGTTATAACTTGAATATATTAGTGGGTCTGAAAACCACAATCTCGAATGCAATGGATGTCATTTATTTGTCCATTAGTGAGTTATTGGTGTCATTCTATATAGACAACATTGAAATTGGGGTATTTTTTGCAATGAAACGCAATGTATTCATCCCCTATAGAATGGGGAACAATGGGCCTTATAGTTATTTAGTGTCAAACAAGGCGCCCTGGGTCATGATGGTTAGAGTAATGATTGTGGATAGAAATTTTATCACCAAGGACCAATGGGATGACAAGCATGTATGATATGGAGAATCTTGGTGTCCTAGAATGGGTGTTAGGCAAGGCCTTCTAGCTATCATCTACATGGTCGATGTTGAAATTCAAAAAATTCCAAGTATTGATTTCCCATGACAATGAATCCTATGGTAGTTGAGGGGAAAATAGTACTATATGATCACAACTCCAACACATGGGCCAAGAAGGGGGAGGTCGTGAAAAAGTTCAATGGGTTGGACATGGTACTAGTGGACTCTAAAATAAACTAGAAGAGACATTTGTGGATGCTCACTTATTTCTCTTGACCCAAATGATGTTACAAATTTAATGTAATCCCTACATTAAGATAAAAATGCTAACTTGAATTTGATAATACTAACTTGACACTCTAAATTTATAAAAATACAAATTGAAGGGAAGCAAAAATATTTAGTCGTCAAGAATTTTATGATTGATGAGGATGAACATCAAATATTAACATTACTAACACCCTAAATCCAACCTCGAAATCTACAAAGTTTTTGGTGCATCACTATGACTCGCAATGGTTGTCGGTGTGGGATTATTACAAACACACTTTATTGTTTTGTTTTGTTTGATTTTTTACAGGGATAGTAGTCATATCAATCTAGAACAAAATCCTCAACAAGGAATGTGTCACCCATCATGGTTTTAATAATAATGCATTTAACAACGTACCTTAAAGACAGACTCCACAAGTAATGTGGACTCACAATGTATACAAAGACCTCTAAGAAATATAAATATTGGAGCAAGGGAGGATGCTATCACATTGATGGTAGGGATTGTTAGCCAATAATTTGAACTCATTTACTTAATGTGTAAACCACATCAATCATAGGGATTGTTATCCCTATAATTTGAACTCGTGTTATTGATGTACAAAACCACTCAAAATGTTATAACTTGTGCCTAATGGTTTTTTTTAATTGTAACATTCCTTATTTTTGGGTTGGATTCAAGTAATTAGTTCCCCTCAAATACCCCTATATCTGATGTTAAAGAAAAAGGTGGCCAATATAAGACCATTTAACTAAAGTAGTATATGATTAAATGGGGAAACAAACTAGAAAACACTTAGATTTCAAAGGAAGAGTACCAAAAAGGAAATTTGTGACAATGTTCAAAGATCTTCAAACAAGGAGAAAATGTTGTGTGATCACCATTCCCTATTAAAGGGTAATATGGTAAGTGCACAAATGATAATGTGAGGAAAAATAAATATGATATTATAGTATAGGACAATAAAATGATGTTAACAAGTGACAGAAACAAAGTGAGGTCGAAGAAATAGACTGAAGGGTCTAAGAGTAACTAAGAAAGAAAACTTTGGATTGGAAAACAATATTGAAAACCAAGTTGGCTTGAGTTTTGTATTTGTGATTAATTAGCGTTATGGTTACTATAATGGCCTAACTTTTTGTTGCATCTTATGTTTATTTCACTAAGAAATACATCATTGCATGGAAGTTGCATCCAAGTACACCAAATCATAGACTTTGAGTTTGATTATTGAAAATGACATATGTTTTAGTCACATGTGGTTGCCTAATAAAGTATTGGTCAACGAAATAGAGCCGTTGTGGAAATAATGATGGCCAATTCAATGTCATTGGTCTCTTTTAAGAATAGTCATTCCAATATTGTGAAGACATTGTTTTGAATGTAAATAGACCAAGTGTTTGGTGAGGAAAAATAAACATGATATTATAGTATATGACAATAGAATGATGTTAACAAGTGACAGAAACAAAGTGAGGTCTAAGAAATAGACTAAAGGGTCTAAGAGTGTCTAAGAAAGAAAACTTTGGATTGGAAAACAATATTGAAAACCAAGTTGGCTTGACTTTTGTATTTGTGATTAATTAGTGCTATGGTTGCTATAATGGCCTAACATTTTGTTGCATCTTGTATTTATTTCACTAAGAAATGCATCATTGCATGGAAGTTGCATCCAAGTACATCAAATCATATAATTTCAGTTTGATTATTGAAAATGACATATGGTTTAGTCACATGTGGTTGCCTAATAATAAAGTATTGGTCAACGAAATAGAGTCGTTGTGGCAATAGTGATGGCCAATTCAATGTCATTGGTCTCTTTTAAGAATAGTCATTCCAATATTGTGAAGACGTTGTTTTGAATGTATATAGACCAAGTATTTGGTGAGGAAAAATAAATATGATATTATAGTATAGGACAATAGAATGATGTTAACAAGTGACAGAAACAAAGTGAGGTCTAAGAAATAGACTAAAGGGTATAAGAGTGTCTAAGAAAGAAAACTTTGGATTGGAAAACAATATTGAAAACCAAGTTGCCTTGAGTTTTGTGTTTGTGATTAATTAGCGCTATGGTTGCTATAATGGCCTAACATTTTGTTTCATCTTGTGTTTATTTCACTAAGAAAGGCATCATTGCATGGAAGTTGCATCCAAGTACACCAAATCATAGACTTTGAGTTTGATTATTGAAAATGACATATGGTTTAGTCACATGTGGTTTCCTAATAAAGTATTGGTCAACGAAATAGAGTCATTGTGGCAATAATGATGTTCAATTCAATTTCATCGGTCTCTTTAAGAATAGTCATTCCAATATTGTGAAGACGTTGTTTTGAATGATGTAAATACAATATACCCTAGAATGTTTTTGTTTTACTAATTATGAAAAAAAAATTGATTCTTTTAATTACTTCAATTGTTTATGATGAACTTAGCATTATACCACATTTATATAATAATGAGATTGACCATGAACACAAAACAACACAATATTCACTTCGCAATTACTCAAAATTTTGCATCTGATTTTGAATTGTATGTATTTTAATCATTCAATGCAACATAAATTTGTTACTTATAGTGGCACTTGAATTTTTGTGTCTAATTTGAAATCATAATGAAGTGATATATGAAGGAGATGTAAAATCTAATTTTTTTTTAGATTTGTGATGTTATTTGTGGTGTTATTTCTTACTTTTGTTTTAGTATCTTCATCTTGTTGACCTATAGTTCGTCACCTACTATAAAAGCTCATAAAGAATTGTGAAGCCTACATATATTTATTTTTAAAAAATATCAATATGTCTAATAGGTGGGGTCCCTTAGGAGAAAACACACTGGAACGATTATTTCCTAACATTACATTTCCCTCAGCTTTAGTATACCATATGTTTCAGTTGAGGCATCATTTCATTTATGGTGATGATTTAATGATTCCAGGTTTCTTGTGGTGCTTATGAATGCATATATTTGGATGATGCAAAATATGTGTTTTCATTGCTAGTAAAGCATGGTGTATGGTGTAATGTGGATGAACTTGCACAGATAAGATCTAGCTAGCAAAGGACATACACAATTTGCAGAAAAATGAGAAAAGACGGAAACGAGAGAGAGAGAGAATCAAATAATTATATTAGTTGAATGAATGAATGATAAATTTCACATGATATACTCTGTATAACTCAACTAATGTGCACTGGAAGAGAATCCAATGCACCATAGTGGTGGTCTAGAGTGATCTGGACACACACCAATAGTTACGGGAGTTAATTGCCACCTAGTCTGAGTTAACTAGCCTATCAGTCTTCAGTTAATTGACTGAAACAGAGTGAAGTGAGGGTAATGTGCTAGTCTGTTGATAATCCCAAGGACAATGTGCATTAGTAGTGATGATCCCAATGTTACATGGTGATGGAACCAATGTGGCATCAAGGATCCATTCAACTGATCCAACTAAAGTGTGAACTAAAGAGAATATTCTCCTAGAATGTAGGAAAAGGAATATTCTCCATAAACTATGGGAGATTGCATAATGACTAATAAACATAGGGAAAACCTTAGGAAAAATAAATCCTAAGGTGAAAATAAAGAATGGATCCCAGCAACGAGGCCATGTTAGGTACCCAAAAACAAAGACACACTGAAATAAATGAGGAAAGAAGGAAAACCTCATGGGAAAAATCCCCCCTCAAGGTACAATGTATCAAAAAATAACTGACAGTTGTTCGGAAAATGTGTCTTTCACTCCAAGACGAATGTGTAGAGAATGGAACTTATGCTCAATGAAGGTCTTGGTGAATATGTCTACAGTGTGTTCTATTGAAGGAAAAAATTGCAGGTCAATGATCCCCTTGTGTACTAAGTCCCAGATGTAGTGCATGTCGATATCGATGTGCTTCGTCCACTACCTATGAACTGGATATCTACAAAACTTCAAATTTCTCTGGTTTTCACACCAGATGACGATCGACCGGTGAAACTGAATGCCTAACCCAGTAAGAAAATTTTGTAGCCACATAGCTTGAATGGTTATGTTAACTACCCCTCTGTACTATTCCTTGGTTGAAGATAGAGAAATAGAATCTTGCTTCTTTCTCGACCAACAGATGGGCCAAAAACCAAGATTGATTGAGTAACCAGATGTGGACTTGCAATCAATGTTGTCGCCAACCCAGTCAGAATCAGTGAACCCGATGAAGTCCAATGCAAAGTCTACTGCATAGTGAATCCAAAAGGTGATGTTTCCCTATACGTATCAAAGGATACACTTTGCATCCTTCCAATGTAGCTCATGTGGCACTTGCATGAACCGAGAGACTGCTCTGACTGCATAGGAGAGGTCTGGTCTAGAGTGTGTGAGATACAACAATATCCCCACTAGTTGTTTGTATAGTGTGTTTTCCACCAATGGAATGTCCCCACCATCCTCAAGTCTAAATCCTGATAGGAAAGGAGTCAAGGAAGACTTGCAGTCTGTCATGTGGAATCTCTCGAGAAGATCTTGTGCATACTTGGCATGATTCATCCTGATTAATCTTGAGACCAAGGGAGAAATGTAGCAAACCCATGTCCATCATCAGGAACATATCATGTAGAATCCTATTAACTACAGCAATCACTGAAGTCGAGCAACTGGTGATCATCAAATCCTCAACATACAGAACTAGGAGTAGAAGTGAATCAGCCCTCCTGAGCATGTAAACATTCGGGTTTGACTTACAACATACAATTTTCTGTGACAGCAGGTAGGAGTCCATCTTGGCATACCATGCCCTCTGGGCCTACTTGAGGCCATCAAGCGACTTCTTTATTCAATAGACCAAAGATGAATCATGCATGAAGCCTTGGGGTTGCTCCATATAGATCTCCTTAGGGATATTTCTTTGAAGAAATGAATTCTTCACGTCCATATGATGGACTTCCCATACCTTGGCTACCACAATGGCAAGTACCAAGTGTATGGAATCCATCTTTGCTACTGGAGAGAAGCTCTCATCATAGTCAATTTCATGCACCTGTTGAAATCCTTTGGCGACTAGCCTGGATTTGTATCTACTAACATGTTCATATGTTGCGCTCTTGGTCCTGTAGACCCATCTGCACCTAACAATTTTCCTTCCTAAAGGAAGGGGAGCCATATCCCAAGTCTGGTTCTCGAGGAGGGAATTGTACTCCTCCTGCATGGTAGATTCCCAAAAGGGATTCCCAACATCCTCACCATAGGATTGTGGATCTAAATAATAGAACAAGAAAATGAGCATGGGTGGCATTGGTTTAGTGGCGGTGAGTGCAAGAGGAGGCTCCTCGAAATCAGGTCGATTCCTCTTGGTATCAGTTGGACCCCCAACAAGATCTCATGCATATTAAAGCATAGTCTTGGCCCACTTGGGCCTCGACTCTGGCTATGCATATGCATCTGTGTGTAATGAATTTGCATCTGAATGTACTGACTTAGTATCTAAATCATTTGAATCCTATGAATCAGAACTCTCATCTAAAGAAGATTCGGCATGTGCATGTTCATCATCTCTGACAGGTGGAAGAACAAAAGTGTCTAGATGCAGCTTTTTTGGTGCATGTGAGATACTTTCCTTGAATTGGACATTGTGCTCAATGATGAGATGGTCCATAGAGGGATCAATGAGTATGTATCCCTTCACACCATCTAGGCATCCAACAAATATACACTCTGTACTATGTGGATCAAGTGCCTTCCTCTTCTCAGATGGAATCTTGGCCCATGCACATGAATTGAATATACGGAAGTGGGTCACTTCCGGTTTGAGTCCACTTCAAGCCTTGAAGGGGGTCTTATCCTTGACAGATATATGGGGAGATATATTTTGGATGTAGTTCACACAATTAAGTGCTTCAGCCTGTAATCTCTGTGGAAGTGACTTTGCATGCAGCATACAAGATGCCATATGTTTCAAGGACCTATTCTTCCTCTCATCAACTACGTTTTAATGTGGATTATAGGGAACCGTGTGATGAAACTGGATCATGGCCTCAAAACAAATATTATGTACCTCATGGTTGACATACTCCCCCCATTATCTATTCAGAGGAATTTGATATTCCTTTTTGACTGTGTCTGAACAAGGGCTTTGAAATCTTTGAGATGTTGAAAGACCTCAATTTTTTCCTGAGAAATAAAGTCCAAGTGTAGTGTGATAAATCATCAACAAAAATGAGCATGTACATTTCTTTATTGATTGATGGATGTGGAAAAGGGCCCATGAGATCGTTGTGGATCATATCCAAAGGAGAGGAGGCCTTATGAGTCTTTCCTTTGTCGAATTTATCTTGAGGGTGTTTTCCAAGAACACATCCCTCACAAATTCCTTTGAAGAAGTGGATGTTAGATAGACCTTCAACAATCCCTACTTGCTAAGTTGTTGCATTTATCTAAAATTTAAATGCATGAACCTTCCATGCCATATCCTACTTCTTTAATCGGCATGCGTAAGTAGTAATGCAGAATCTAGTTCAATAAATTCAGAAAATTTGTAGAGTCTGGATTGGTGATTTACCTCACTAGTGGAAACTTTGGAATTGGTTTGCATGTCATAGATATCCACAGCATCAAGTGTGAATATTACTTTATTTTTGGTGTCAGATTTTTTTATCTGATACACAGAGAGAATATTGACGGTGAGTTTGGGAACGTGTAGCACATTCTCAAAGCTCTCATTTGTGAGTTCAACTCTACCTTTGTTGGTTACTTAGACTAGAGATTCACCCCCCATCACAATAGGGCGACCTTTACATGCACACAATGAAGAGTATACTTCATTTTTGGATGACATGTGGTGTGATGCACCTGAATCTACAATCCAAGCATTGGGAGATAAGTTAATGGAAATCAAAGCATGGCTAGAATTACCTTTCTTGGGGTTTTGATCTTTTGGATTTTTCTTCTTGGCACCCTCGGGGATGTGATCTCCAAGGTTTTTTTGTTGAAGTATTTGTTCCATTTAATCTATATTTTTATGCATGTATGTGGATTCTGGATGGAATCCTCATTGGCAGTAAGTGGATTTCTCCCCTTTTCTTCCCTTTTCTTCCCTTTCCACCTTTGGATATGGAGGAATCGTTGAAGCGTTTTGAGTAACCTTCCTTCTTTGGATTTGCATGTCCCTTCCCTTTGTCTTTGTTTTTAGATTTTTTATTTTTGTGACTTCTACCATCTTGCACGACAAGTGCATGCGCCTTTGAGCCTTTGATTTTTCCCATATTGATGACCTTGGTCTTCTCTTATGTCAGAGACTCGATAAAGGCCTCAAGAGAGGGAAATTTCTAGGTAGCTCCAGAGGTGAGCCTAACTAAATAAAATGTGGATACAAACACTGAGTATTCCAGACCAAGTTTGGAAGAATGGTAAGAACCATTTGTTTCTTCTCCTTAGATTTATCAACCCCGCAAGATTTGAGTTGCGACGGCAAATCCTTATATTTGGTAAAAAAAAAATTGGAGATTGTCAAAGGTTTTTAGATCCAAAGCGAACAATTCCACCTCTAGTATATGTCCCCTCAACTCATCCTATTTTCCAAAAATTCCTTCCATGGTAGTCCAAACTTCATTGGGGGTTTTACAAGAGGATATGTGAAAGAGGAGCTTAGGAGAAATAAGACTGCAAATAGTTCCATACGCTTAATCCATCTGATTCAGATACTCAGATTTTTATATGGCTGATGTGGGTTCGGTCTCTATGGCCATGGTTAACATGTATAAGCATTTACTTCGAAGATGAAATTCCATCTTGTGCTTCCATGCAAAGAAATTGTACAGTGTAAGAATCAATTCTTTTGGAAATTTTGTTTTCTAGTTGTCTTCAATATTCTGTACCTGCAAAAAGAGTCTAGTGTTTCTTTTTCCTAGCAATATGTCATCTATGATACCATGTAAATTTGGATGAACCTGTAAAGATAAGATCTATCTAGAAAATGACATACACAGTTTGCAAAAAAATGAGAAAAGACAGAAACGAGAGAGAGAGAGAGAGAGAGAGAGAGAGAGAGAGAATCAAATAATTGTATTAACTGAATGAATGAATGATAAATTACACATGATATGATCTATATAACTCAACTAATGCACATTGGAATAGAATCCAATGCGCCATAGTGGTGGTCTAGAGTGATCTGGACACACATTGGTCATTACAAAAGTTAATTGCCACCTATTTTGAGTTAACTAGCCTCTCATTCTTCAGTTAACTGATTGAAGCAGAGTGAAGTGAGGGTAATGTGCTAGTATGGTGATAATCCCAAGGATAATGTGCATTAGCAGTGATGACCCCAATGTTTCATGGTGATGGAACCAATGTGGCATCAAGACTCCACTCAACTGATCCAATTGAAGTGTGAATTGAAGAGAATATTCTCCTAGAATGTAGGAAAAAGAATATTCTCCCTAAACTGTAGGTGAATGAATAATGACTAATAAACATAGGGAAAACCTTAGGAAAAAAAATCCTAGGTGTTTTTGAAGTATCTCCAACATATGGAAGTTTGCGAAGACATCAAAGTATGGTTAAATTAATATCAAATGGGTTGCAAATATAACTTGGTTCTCTTCTCAACATCATGGAAACATTAAATATGGCACTCATGAAATAATTTGCAAAGGGCATGTTCTATTGTGTTCTTATGTGATTATATGCATAGTGAAGTCAAAGTTTGTTTCCCATACTTTGACATTCAAAGCCTATTAAGCTTAAATATTTGAGTGATATAAACTTTTAAAGGTTTATATGGTTTGATCTTGGTTTTTGAGTTTTATATGTGTGTTTTTGGATACGGAATTTTCCATATGGCAATGAACAATGTTATCAACATATAGTTGAAGCATGTCAAGGTACAAAGTTCTAGTTTTTTCAAACTATATGTATATGAGTGGTTTGACATCATAGCAAAGAATACATAGTAAATGGTTGTTCAAATAATGTAACAAGTTTGAGTGGTCATATTATTTAGTTTGTTAATATACAAAACATGGATATAAGTTTCGATCCATTTGTATCAATATGCACGCTACATATGGATAACAATGCATAAGTTTAAAAGTTGATATGGTATAACGTTGATGCACAAGAATTGGAATACGTTGATTTTTTCATGTGCATATGGTATTGTGGATTGTTGGAATATCAATGTGATGAGTGAACTAGCCATGAATTGAATGAGAAAGGAGGTGGACATTAATTCTCATAGGCCTTTGTTTTACCACCTCTTGCTACTTAGCATAATTGTCATTTCATCTGGTTTTGGTTTGTGGAGGAAGAGTTATAGCTCAACTTTGAAAATCCTCCTCTTGTTCATTGTTGCAACTGTCTCAACCTCCATAGCTAATATAAAAACACATCTTGGATAATTTATGTACTTTCCAGTCTATGAACATATTTTGCATAATTTTTGTCAAGTAATGAGGTAGTAATGGCTCTAAATTGACTAGTAATGAGTGTGTTTTATAGCCTTAATTTCCACCTTATAGGCTAGAGAGGAATCCATGAGAACATGTAAGCCAAAATGCACATTTTTCCTAATATTTGAGCCCTTTTGGAGATCCTTTATAGACACGTAGTAGACAACAAGTGAGGATCCTCACAGGTCTCTAGTATCTCAACAAGCGAGGATCCTCACAATTCACTAGTAGCTCAACAAGCGAGGATCTGTAAAAATTCTAGATTCAGGGAGTTACAAGGTGATAGTCAAGGGATGAGTTGTATATTCATGGAAAGGACCGAGGAACTCACATCATTTGAGTCTCCGGTGGTCTCTATAATATCTAGAAGTTCTCCCAAGCCGCCTCCAAAGAACTATATAAAAAGGAAAGTCTAGGGAAAGAGGAGAAGAATTCAAGAGCAATGTTATGTTGCCCATTTTCATAGGTGTTTTTTCCATCCATCGTAGACAAAATTCATAAGTGCCTAGCCTAACCAAGAAGCTAAGGAAGGATCAAGGAGAAAGGAGTCAAGGGAGAATGGCATCATCACTAAGGTATGCTTGATGTAATGTATCTTACATTCATTAATAGATCATTGGTTTTCCTCCATATTATTTGTTTTTAAATAATAAATGGTTTGGATATGATATTGTAAGTGGTAGATCAAAGTAGATCTAGTAAAGTTGATTATTCCTAACACTAGAGAAGGAAGAAGATCGGTAGTGTTTGTTGTTTGTGTGCATGAAGCAAGTGATAGGAGTTGGAGATGGAACTTCATATCTACATTAGCGAGGACATGCAGGAACAACCTTTAGGTTAAGGGTATGATGAAATACCCTTATTTGGTGTAAAAGGAATTGTTGAATCTAGATATAGGGAAACCATAGGAGTCTAAACCCTATTTTGTTATGGGTTAACTAGGCTAATCCTAGGGAGATCTTATTGATTATTCAGTGAGATCCCTGTGATATTTTGTCCCATAACAAAATCGGCTACCATAATGGAGAAGAATTATTCTCTGGTTTGAGTGCCTTTTCCAATGTTTTCCTCTGTTGATTGTGGTTTGATTTTTATTTTAGTCATTTGATCATTTTAGGGCCTACATCCAGTAGATCTGGGAGATTTAATACTGATTTAGAAGATCTGGAATAGATCCATCTTTCTTAAAAACAAAAAAAATCCAAGTCCTCACTTGTTTCATTATAGGAATCCTGCGAGAACCCTCGTGAGTTAACATGCCTATGTCCCATGAGGATCTGTAAAAATTGCATATTTGCATAGAAAAAACCAGAAATTTGAGGTTAGGTCTATCCTCTGAACAATAGGGTTTTGCAGTTATCTGTTCTAATATGGTATTGTCTATGTTTGAGTGTTTTTGGTCACACAAGTTGCTTTCAAGTGTTGTTTGAGTGAATTTTTGTGGTTCGATTTCCATTTATTGGATAGGTTCCATTAAAGTCTGATAATTTCAATTAAGTTGGGCAAAGAAACCAGTTAATCTAAAGTGATATAGTTGTACTTGTCATTGGTTGCACTATCTATCCTTTTGCAATTATTGTTCATCACTAGATCTACCCTCCTAGGTGAGTTTTGGGTGAGATTAAGTAGAAGGCTTGGAGTGGGATGTTCTGGCCTCATTTCCAATTTCCTATAGCCCTCTTGCTTGTTGTTTCTTGTTGGTTTTCCTTTTGCATTAGCTTTCTTGCTTAGATCAAGAATATTTGTTGTGTTACAATTGGAAAATAACCAAAAAAGACAAAAAGATTGTTGCATGCTTGATTGCCTTTGAAACACTAGTGAAGAGAATGCATTAGGAGAATTTTTTGGTTTCAAATCTAATTGCTTGTTTGTTTCTTGGTGTGTGTGAGGTTTTGTTTCTAAAGTTTGCAAAGAAAAAAAAAATGTCTTTCTCACTCCCATAGCTAGAGTTCATCGAAGTGAATGAATTACATTATCATTATTTCATTGCTTGGTTGGTTCAAGAGTCTAAACATCAAAAAAAATTCATCTTCTACCCTTGTACTTAAGCAACATCCATAAAAATAAACTACATAATCTAAAATTCATTAGACATCTTTCTTTTTATAGTGAACCAACATTAGCTAGGTGTAGGGCCTTGGATTAGGATTGGAGAGTAAACTCTCCAAGGCCACAAAACAAAACTTAGGATTCATTAAAGAGTGTTAAATCCATTCTTGCAACCATTGTGTCGAGATACTCCTCTAACAAAGGATTTAATCACAAGGTCACATCGGAGCAAATATAGAGATTACCCCTCTTTGCTTGTTTTGTTTTTTTTTACCCTACCCTTACATGTGGTCGAACCTATGACTATTCACCCAGACATTGATTGTTAGGTGGTAGCCATAGTGACCTTTCATAGGGAGCTACATAGGTGACTGCAAGTGGGACGTGCATGTAGTACCTGGGGAAGACATTCATTCATGTTATTATTTCCCCGGGAGTGATCTGGATATTTCACTTAGCTAGTTAATTAATGACTTAATTTCTTAAAGAGTGTGAAAACCAAGATAGAAGAAACACATAAAGAGACTATGAGCAATAATAATAAGCAGCAAGCCCCCAGGGTGTAGAATAGTCGGTGATGGAATGTACTATTAAGGCACTATGTTATGTGAATTTATTGATTCAAAAGCCCCGACTATCCTTGTGTGTCACATGAGGGGTTGTGTTGGCATGCTTGGGGTTATAGTGGTAGCAGTCGGATAAAATGACCTCGTGTCACGCGAGTACATCCCCCACTAGTTGTTGATTTCCTCAGTCAACAAAAAATAATTATTATTATAAGCATCAAGGAAATAAGAAAGACACAATGAGATGATGACAGAGTTCAACCACTGTGGGCTACATCTCTGGGTCCTCTTAAAATGGAGTGGCCTCTTTAATTATGATGCAAATGGAAAAATTGCATCAAAGTCTTCAATATCAAAGTTGTTCTTCTAATTTGTTGTAGCATAATGGATTTCAAAAGCCTTTGAAATCTATCTCTCCCCTTTAAAATTCACCAAGAGGGCTTACAAAGCTCATATATCTCTCAATAATACAAAATAATGTGGCCTTAATACAATAATTATCACACTCATGATCAAAAATATGGTTTGGCGCATTGGTAATTGCCTTTGTTTTAAAGAATTGAGATCCAACAAACCCGAGGTTGAACCTGTGGATTGTTTGGATTTTTTGGGACATACGAGGTTCCAAATCAAAACCATAAATCTTGGCCAATCCAGCGGACCTCCCCTCTTTGGCATATATGATATATGTGACTTTAAATATAGAATCTCGATGATGGTTTCCAAGCTTCAACAATTGGCTTAGTTGTTAATTTATTGTGACCATATCCTAGAGGTCGGGAGTTTGATTCCAATCGACCACCCCTTTTCCAATTTAACATAGAACCTTCTTATCCAATCGTATATTTCCATGTGGAAGCCTTTGATTGGTCCACATCATATCAATGACATGTCACCTACCAACTTGATGCCATGTCACCTACCAACTTAGATGCCAATTGGACTACCAAATCAACTTCCACAGCACCTACCTTTGCCACATGTCGACTGCTCATCATTCCATGTGTATGTATGTCTGCCGTGTGTCCTCCTTTGGGGATTCCATGTGTCACCTCTTCCCTTCCTTTTTGTCATGTTTGGAAAAAACTTCAAATTGTGATATCTTTCTCGTATGAAGTCCATTTGAGCCAGTTCAAGTGGCAACGGAAATCTCTCATAAACATCTTCATGATAGAGACCTTTGCATTGAGTTTTGAGACCTTTAAATTTTGAGGTATTCTGGATCCTCCTGGATCAATCCTCCCCACTAACAATATTTTGGACCACCAAAAGGTTTTCATTCAAATACTAAGTGAGGGTAATGCCTCCCCACTTGGCATGTTTTGTCCCCCATACTCAAACCATTTGGCTCATTATAATAAATTGAATAACAAGGATGAAAGTTGAAATAATGTTGCTAACATAATTAATCATTCTCTTTCTTTCACGACTACTTGCATTCAACATTTCCACTACTAACCATGCACAACACATTAGAAATAATAGTGAATAAATAGATGCTACTAAAAATGAATTAACAACTCCCCTATTCTTCTTAACATGATCCCTTATACTTGCATACAATGAATCCCCATGTGGTAGCTTTGGAGAATCCTGAAAAATTTAATAGCTAGGAACAAACTTAACTATTTCATTATTACATTGAAGATCACACCCTTCATTTTCTTTTGTATACATGAGAGACACATTATTGCTTGCATTCACAATCCTTTTTAGTTTCCCTATAGTTACAAGAGAAAGATCACTTTTCATGTGATGAGTTCTTATAATATACTCAATTTCATGTTTAATGAGATGGTACATGTTCTCCTCTCTGAAGAAAATGGCTTTCATGTCATACAAGTAAGGGATTCCCAATACAATACCACATATGTCAAGAGGAACCACATCTAGTTCAACCTCATCAAAAAAAATTGAAGTGATACAAATACAAGTTTACACCACAGAGTTACTTGTAACTTTGCATTATCACATACCTAACCAAGAGAATAAGGGTTCTTATGAGGTTTTGTTTCTAATCATAATTTCTTCAGATATAATATTTACTTGGGAACCAGTATAAAAAATAGTATCAACTTGTGTATGCTTAGTTATCACCCTTATATGAAAAATCCCACTTCTTATTCTTTCATAATTAGGAGATGGAATTGAGGAGCCTGAACTAGCATGAGAAGATAGTATACCTTGCGCTCCTATAGTTGTGATTTGTGTTTCATCACCTAAATCAGACCCCAAATCTTGTTGTATTGTGGAAACAATATTTGGATTTCCTTTTCCTCCAAACCTTTTATGCCTTAACTCAGGATGCAGCTTCCAACAATGGTTCATCATGTCCACATTTCTCGCAATGAGAGAACACGTACTTTTCAACCTTTTTCCTTACTGTGGCTACTTGTTTCTCCTTTCCCTTTTTCTTACTTCCATTTTGCTTAGTAGGCTCCATGGAGGAATCATCATTAACATCCTTCTCCCTAGACTCAATATCTGTATATTGGACACATACTTCAACAAGATTAGTGGGATTAAATAAAAGAATAGTATGGTGAATATAGCTATGAAAAGCACCAATGTATTTTAGAATAGTATCTTGAGAATCTAATGGAATATTTAAAGCCAATGATTTCTTTCTAAACTCTTCAATAAAAATTTGAACACTTTTCCCTTTTCCTTGTCTCGAATTATTCCATTCCATAATTGGTTTATGTGTATATCCTAAAGGTTAGAATTATTTCTTTAATGCAGATGTGAATTTGGACCAAGATGAAAGAATCTTACCATTATTTTGAACACATTCTTGAAGTTTACTTTCCCACCAAATCAGCATTGTACCTTCAAGACAAAGAGAGGCCAATTGAATCATTACCTCTTCTTCATCAATCTATTGAACAAGGAAATAAACTTGTATTTGTTGAATCCAATAATCTAATCTCTCTGCATTAAGCTCACCATTATACACGTGTAATTTGAACTTGACATCCAACTTCAATGATAGCTTCTTCGTAGTAATCCTCTTATGATTTTATGGAGACTGAGATGGAGAAGGAGAATGAGAAGGATGAGGAGAAGAAGGAGGAGGAGAGGGAGAAAAATAAGGAGGTGTCTTTTGTGAAGGATGATCATCTTCATTCTTAACTTGAATTGTGTCTTATCCTCTTCGTTGTCCTCTTTAATTGTAGATCTCTTCCACCATTGCCTTCATTAACTCCACTTTAGAGTTAAAAGGATTTGTCTTCCTTGGTGTGGCCATCTCTCCTTTTTGAGTGCTTCTCCTTGACCCAATTTCGGGATTATAAACCTCAATTTTTCCTTCTCCCTTCTTGATTCTAGACCAGGTAAGTATCCACACTCACAAATCACATCAAACTAGCTTACTAGCTTTGATACCAAACTTGATCCGAATCTTTCACTTAGCTAGTTAATTAATGACTTGATTTCTTAAAGAATGTGAAAACCAAGACATAAGAAATACATAAAGAGACTATGAGAAATAATAATAATCAACAAGGAAAAAAGAATGACACAATGAGATGATGATGGAGTTCACACAGTGTGGACTACATCTTTGGATCTACTTCCAATGGAGTAGTCTCTTTAATTATGATGCAAATGGAAAAATTACATCGAAGTCTTCAATCTCAAAGTTGGTCTTTTACTTCGTTCCAGTACAATGGCTTCCAAAATCCTTTGAAATATATATCTCCCCTTTATAATTCACCAAGAGGGCTTAAAAATATGATATATCTTCCAATAATACAAAATAATGCGACCTTAATACAAGAATTCTCGCACTCGTGATCAAAAGTGATGCTTTGGCACATTGGTAATTGGATTTGTTTTAAAGAATTGGGATCCAACAGACCCCGGGTCGAACCCGTGACTTGTTGGTATTTTTCGGCCCATATGAGATTCCAAATCAAAACCATAAATATTGGCCAATACGCCAAGCAACAAAGGCTTGGCGCATTGGCAAGCAGATAATTGGTGATTCATTATCAATGGGGAGATTGCGGGGTCAAGCCTATGGACTTCCCCTCTTTGTCATATATGATATATGTGACTATAAATACATAATCTCAGTTATGGTTTCCAAGCTTCAATGGTTGGCTCATTGTTTAATTCATTATGACCATATCCGGAAGGTCGAGGGTTCAACTCCAACCTACAACCACTTTTCTAATTAAGCATAGAACCTTCTTGTCCAATCAGAGGTTTTCACATTGTAGCATATGGGTTATCCATGTCATATCTACTACATTTCACCTACCAAATAGATGCCACATAACCTACCAACTATACTTCCAACTCAACTTCCATGTCACCTACCTCTGCCACGTTTCCATTGCTTAACCTGCCATGTTTCCTCTTATGGGGATTCCATGTGTCACATATTCCCTTCCCTTTTTCCATGTTTGCAAAAACTTCAAATTTCGATATATTTATCATACGAACTATGTTTGATCCCATTCAAGTGGTGACACAAATATCTCGTTGAGCTATTCGTGATGGTGACATTTGCATCGAGTTTTGATACTTTTTAATATTGAGGTATTATGCATCCTCATGGATCATGGAAGGTTCTCTCCTTAATAAAGGGTGCTTGGACCGGTCAGAGTTGTTTCACATAGATCATTGTAACTTCTCCTCATACCTTCACTAGCGAATCGTATGGGGACTTCATCTCCCCCATAGGGTTGGTTTTAAGAAGGCCCCTGAGCCCATTGGTTTGTGTGTTGTTATCCTTTTTTTTATTAGGGGAGTTCTATTTGAGTCCAAGTCTAGGTCGGCCTTAGGTTGAATTGTGTTTTGATTTTAACCTAATATATTGATTGCGGTTGAACTACCATGTCGGTCTCGTCGACTACAATGGATTGAACCCATTACGGAGGAACAACCACCTATAAAGTGGCATGATATAGTTGATGAATACTTTGAAGGGATTGAACTTTGGTTCGATGAGACTGATTTAGTTGAGGTAGAAGTGGTAGACTAACATCCTCCACAAATTTGTAATCATCCTTTGACTAAGCTAGACACACCTCTACTTTTCCAAGTGAGGGAATTTTTTAGTGCATTTTTCTCTTTGTTTAGTCACCCTCCCACCATGTTAGGAACAAAAAAAAATTCTAGGGTAGTTGAGCCTACGAGACCATCCTCAAGTGGGACAGAGGCAATCGTCTAGGGAGCATCGCAGTGATGTCTACATTGTCGCCCCTTACCTCTTTTGGACATACACCATCCATATCATTTTTTATCGGTCCCTTGATATGGGAGACATCGGTTGTGTCATCCTCTCCATCCGTTAGTATACCTAGTGTCTTTAATTCCTATCACGTCCACATCCATGCCCACTTCTAGATTATTTTTCAATGGGGGGACGAGATTTTTTTTTAGCATGGGAAGTGGAGCTCCTTCCACCTTCACCAATCCTCTACGCAACCTGACATCATCAGGTGTGGGTATACCTTTTGGGTGGAATATGTCTAGTGGTTTTGGGGTTGTCCCTAGTTAGGTCAAGGGAAAAAATACTTTAGGAGATTTTAACTTTCCATTGGTTAGCACACCTTTACCTTGGGGCACATCCCTTTGTGGAAATTTTTCACCATCGGGAGGTTTTCCCTTTGTTAACACATTGGGTCATGGGGGTTTCTTCCCTGGGACTAGCTTTGGGAACATTTTTCCTAGAGAGTCTACATTTCCCCCTAGGGGCAACCCCCTTAGGAGCATATTTTTTTATGGGGGAATTCATGTTCCTGAGAGTACCACCATTCTTGAAGGCACTCACTCTCCAACAATTCCTCAACCCTCCATCAGTACAAATATAGGGGGACCGCAAGGTCCATCTAGGACAACAAAGACTTCACCTCCCTCCTAGTGTTCATTTGCACCATTTCCTTTCCTCACAATGTTATATTTACCAGATTTGTCGCAGTTAACAAATTACCCTATTTTCCACAACCCATCATGGTTGAAAATGCAATCTGAGCTACCCTCAGACATCCCAACATTTGACGGAAATCCAAGAGAGGACCCCTCCACGCACATCATGACATACCACTTATGGTGTTCATCCAACTCATTGATGTATGATAGTGTGAGGCTATGTATTTTCCAAATATACCTGATCAAACCCACCGCCAAATGGTAGATTCAATTAAAAGGTGGTTCCTTTAAAAGTTTCAACGACCTGGCAATGGCATTCTTAACACATCACCAATTGCCCATACGGTATGAGATAGGAACTCAGCTCTTGAATTCACTATGTCAAGATAATTCCACTCACATTTTCGATCATATACATGAGTGGATACAAATATGTAGGATGATTAAGACTCAGATATCAAACAAAATCCTCATGGAGTAGTTCACAAAGTCCCTCCTACCACCCATTGCCATAGATGTATCTATGGTTGGGGGGACTATCGAGGAGCAGGCCATTTTGCATGCCCAACATTTAGATTTGATTTATTCTCATTTGGGAACACTTTATGACATCATCCCAAATGTTTCTTGGTTTTCGACAAATCCAATGAAACCAACCCCAGGACCCCATGCCAATGGTGTGGTTGGTTCTATTTCACATGCCTCTATAAACTAGTTAGTTGATCAAAGGGGTCATATGTAAATTTCATCACGCCCATCGGCTTCTGGCACTAGCGCTAAAACTATTGCAGTCCCTACTCATAAATCCAAGGTGAATTCAGTGCATTCCATGCAACGAAGGAATCCTCAACAACCTAGACGTAAAAAGAAACGGAACAAAAAGAAAAATTCCATTACTGAGAAAGGGACAACCTCCACCCAAAACACCCTGGAGGGGGGAACTAAAGAGAAGCGGAAAATTCATTTTCCCTGCACGATGTGTGGGGAGGACCATCCCACTCATCATTTTCCTTGGAAGGATGAGATCCATCTATTTTTGGCACAATAGTAGGCCCCCTAGCAGCCTTCTATTGTAATCAATCCTTTCCCCCCTCAACCTCAAAACATGGTTGCCACAAATCATGCCCCTCTCCAAGGGGGTATGGGAGGTACCCCTCACCATGAGGGGTCTTCCTCTAATGATTCCATTTTAATGTGTGACCAAATGGTCAATTTGAAAACACGAGCCAAGAACTATGACATTCCCGAGCCTTCCCATGTTATGCTAGAAGCAACATCTTATTCCTAGTATGGTGGTCGTCTTCATATTGAGAATCCATATTTTGACGCATTTCTTCACCTCCCGAAGGGCATTCTTTCACGCACAATACATAATACAAACACATTTTCCACCCAAAACTACAATATTGTGGAAGACTTGGCACAGGCACCATGTGCCATGTCTATACTTGAAGTCCTCCAAAACTTCCCAACACAGCGGAAATCCTTGATGTCTTCCATAGGTAGGGTTGATCCCTTAGAGTCAAGTTTGATGACCTTTGATTCTTCTCAGGTTACTCATAGGCTCTCCCATCAGGTCACATTTCATATCATAGTGCAATCATTGGGTAAAAACATCTACTGAATAGTGGTGGATGAAGGCGCTTTGACTTGCATCATGTCTATTTCTTGTTGGAAGGCCCTTGGCTCTCCTAAGATCAATACATATGTAAAACTATTAAAATCATATGACAGACACATGTTCCAGCCAAATGGAATCATCACCACCTTACCCATCAATTTAGGTGGTAAGATTATCTATGTTGAGTATAATTTATTGCTCGAGCATAGTTGGTTCTATGAGATTATTGTAGTTGTTTCTTCGTTCTTTAGCATCCTACACTTCCCTAACCAAGGGAAAATTGTTACGCTTGATCATCTTGTGTTCTACCCCACGAACCTTGGATCTAATGTGGGGTCTAATGTACCCTTTATCAGTGATACCACGCAGTCTTATATGAACATTGGTGCGGGGATGTTCAAAGATATTTTTTTTATGGGAATTTTTCCCCTTCCCTTGCCATCTCCCACTACAAACATCGCTCCTATCAACATGATTTCATCATTTACCAATGGATCCCTTGGGTCTACTGATCCTTGGGAGGTACCTCATCTTGAGGATGTCAAATCATATGGATCTTCCATGCTACCCATCGCAGTTGATATTGTCGATCCGAAAATCCCATCAACATTAGTTGATATTCGTCAACAACTCCATCCTCATATGGAGTGTGATCAACTTACTCCACTCAAACGAGTTGTTGACTCTCTGCATTCACATGATTTCCTAGATGTTAGGAAATGAGACACATTTCCACGCCAAACCTATCAGAAGAGAGGAAGAAAGATTTAACCAAGAAAGTAAATGACATAGCAATCACATAGTACACAGAGATTTTACCCTGGAAACAAAAACCAGGAAAACTAGCATTCCTTGAATGTTCTGCTCCTTGTTGTCTTATTCATTCAGAGTAAAAGGTTACATGTCTAACCATGTTCCACACCTAAGACACAATCAAAATCATAACCTCTTTCTTACGCAAGAACAAACCTGTATCCAATTCGGCTTACATCTGCATGACTAGCAACCTCTAAATTATAGACTATTGTGATTAACCATTCATCATATAAAGATTAAAGATTATCCTTTATGTCCTTACAACACACCTTCTTTATAGGATTTACAGCGGGGAAAACCCTAAAGAAAATGGCGCCCAAACATGGTTACAGATCCATGCAGATCATTGGTTACAAATCTAGTGAATCTTGGGATTCTTTTACAGTCGACTACTAAGTCGTACTACCTGTTGACTACCATTCGGCCTTCATTCGGTCTTCATTCAGTTACCACACGCCCGCCTGTCGACCTCTTGTCATTTGACCTCTTCGAATTGTTGTCAATTTCTTTACCATGTCAAACCGCCTCGACCTTCGACTTTGAATTTACCCAGTTGACTAACCTCGACCTTCAACTTGTTCTCGATCCATCATGACTTCGTCTTTACCCAGTCGAACCACCTCAACCTTTGACTTTGATTGTCATTCCATCCACCTCAACTTTCACTGTAAATAATATAACAACCAAACATTCTCCCACTCCTTGTCTTTTTTGTTGCAACTGGGAAACCTTTGAAATTTCATTCATAGACCTAGGGCATAAATTCCCATTTCCTCTCTGCACCTAGAGAACTTCACAACACTCAAAGACTTGGTCAATGAGTTTTCTACTTTTTCCAACATGTCTACTTTCTCCAGCAGCACTTTGTTGCTTTCCACCATGTCTCTCACGAAATGGTATTGTAAATCAATATACTTATTCTTTGAATGATAAGTTGGGTTCTTTGCCAGAAATATTGTGCTTTGGATATCGCAACTTATCTTCATATCTCTCTACTCAAACCCAATTCCTGAGCATAGCCTTTGTAGCCATACAGCTTATTTTCTTCCATGAGTGGTTTCCATGTATTCATATTTTGTTGTTGACAAGGATATGACCTCATGTCACTTACTCATTCAGCTGATTGGTCCACCAAAAATTTTGAACAAATATCCATTGGTTGACCTCCATCGATCCATATATTCATCCTAGTCGACATCGAAAAATCCATGTACATTTAATTCATTGTCACCTCCAACTTTTCCTTGGTATCATATAGCATAATATTTTGTTCCACACAAATACCTAAATACTCTCTTGACAATTGTCTAGTGCTCCTTCCCAGGTGTCAACATGTATCTTCTCAACGCTCCCACTGCATGGGAAATGTCTGGTCGAGTGCATACCATCGCATACATTATACTACCCACAAAACTTGCATAGGGAACACATTCCATGTCCTCTATTTCATCCTATGTATTTGTACATTGTTCAACAGTTAGCCCTACTCCCACAAGAAGTGGCACTTTCACCGGTTTTCAATCCTGCATGCCGAAACATTTGAAAAAAAAATCAATCTACTTCATCTGATTCAACTAAAGCTTTCTAGCTTCTCGATCTCATTTAATCTCCATTCCCAAAATGAATTTAGTTGCACCTAGATCCTTCATGATGAACTTGGAGGATAGTCACTTATTCACCTCCTTTATTGTGTCCATGTTGTTTCCAAACAACAACATGTCATCGAAATACAAAGCTACATATATGAAATTCCCACCTTCTTCTTTGGAATATATGCAATGATCATCTTTGCTTCTCACAAATACCAAACTAGGGATGTATGTGTCAAAATTTTGGTACCACATCCTTGGTGATTTATTTAGACCATAAAGCGATATTTTCAATTTACACACCAATTCTTTCTTGCCCTTTACTACAAATCCTTCAGGTTGTTTCATGTATATTTCATCTTCCAGGTCCCCATGTAGGAACGTTGTCTTCACATCCATCTGTTCTATTTCCAAATCAAATGTTGCAACCAGAGACATTAGTACTCTAATGGAAGTTAATTTTTCAATAGGGGAAAAAATCTCACCGAAGTCGACTCCTTCTACTTAGGAATATCCTTTCACTATCAGTTGAGCTTTGAATTCCTCGACTTGACTTGTTGCATTCATATTCTTCTTGAATACCCATTTGCTACCAATAGGATTTCTTCCACTAGGAAACTTGACTAAATCCCATGTCTCATTCTTGTGCAAACATTCCATCACTTTGACCATGGCGTCCTTCCATAGTTTTCCCTCAACTAAGTCAACTGCCTCCTCGACGGACTTGGGCTCATCATCGGTGGAAGTTAACATGAATGTGGAACAGAAGTTGGGTGGACTATATCTTTCAACTAGTTTTCTTACTCTTTCTTACCTCCTTACAACCAGAGTGGGTTGTTCCACCTCTTCCTCTGATTAAGTCGATTCATCTGAATCATGTTCTCTAATCCTCATTTCAAATTGCACCGTCTCAGGATTATTCTCGATCTGAACAATTTCTTCAGGCTCAGTCTTACTTCCAACTTCTCTGAAGACCACATATCGATTGTACATTGTTTTCCTTGATGTCGGATCCCAGAGATTATATCCTTTCATTCCTTCTTTGTATCCATTAAAAATACTTTTGACTACCTTCTTGTCCAGCTTTCTCATATTTTCCTTGGGAACATGCACAAATGCATCACATCCAAATACTTTGAGATGTGAAATCGAAGGATTCTTACCCAACCATACCTCATTTGCAGTCATGTTGACTAGTGTCGATGAAGGAGACATATTCAATATATAGTTTGCAGTGTCAACTGCCTCCACCCATAATTCTTGTGCAAGCCCAGCACCACTGAGCATGCTCCTTGCCTTGTCCATCAACATTCTATTCATTCTCTTGGAAACTCCATTTTGTTGTGGGGTATATGGTGTGATAGTTTGGAATGCTATGCCACACTCCTTGTAGAACTGATCAAATACTTTTCCACATAATTCACCATTGTTGTTAGTTCTCATCACCTTAATCTTCTTATCTGTCTAGTTTTCTACAAGAGATTTAAACTCTTTAAATTTCTTGAAAACCTTTAATTTATTCCTTAGGAAATATATCCATGTCTTCATGGAAAAATCATCTATGAAGGAGACATAATACAATTATCCACCAAGTGAATGCACTGTAACAGGGCCAAACACATCACTATGAACCAACTCTAGAATCCCATTTTCCCTTATCGAACCAGACAGGAACCTCACCCAACTTTGTTTTCCATATATACAGCGTTCACAAAATTCACCTTCTAAATTACACTCAGGAAATTCTTCGACCATACCTTTATTGTGCATAGATCGAAGTCATTTTTCTCCATTGTGTCCCATCCTCTCATGCCATAGCATGGTTAGGTCAACTTTATTATGACTTGTCAAGTCAGTTTGAATCGACTCAACCCAACTCATGTCGAGTCAACTTCAAGAATAGTGATGTTATTTCATCGAGTCAAGTCAAAACCCCCTAGCAACTTGGATAGGGTTCCAATCCAAAATCCTTTCATTAAGACCATCGCACCTCTAACTATCTTGCACGAATCCTTCTAAAATAGAGTGTGCACTCCAGCATCACTTATCTTTCTGATAGATATCAGGTTTATTTACAAACCCGTAATTTGTAGCACACTTGGAAGGGTTGTACTTCTCCCATCCTGCAGTATCAGTTAAACTCTTACTCGTTCGAAAATTATGGTTGTCGAGTTGTCCCCTAAGAACACTTATCCTCTTTCATATCATTCATATTCATATAACCATTCTCTATGTGGTGACATATGATAGGATTCTCTTGAGTTGATCAACCAAACATCTTGATCCGACTGTGTATTGGTCGATACTAGGTACACATCACCTCCTTTATATGGAGTCGTATTTCTCTCAGTCGACTACTTCTCATCAAATCTTGTATTGAATTACATTTCCTTCGATTTGCATTCCTTTTTGTAATGCCCAGCTTTATCACATTTCCAACATATTCTTGTTTACTGAACTGGGGATTTAGATCTACCCTTCGACTTAGACTTTTTACCAGAGAATTTTCCTGTATCTCTGTCAATCGATCGACCTCTCACCACTAAAGCATCTTTGGTCGATCCTTCCATGTTCTTCCTTCTCATTTCTTCTGAAAGTAGAGATGCAACCATGTCTTCTATTGCTAATGTGGTTGTATTACTCCCTATAGCCATGACTAAGTTATCCCAGGAGTCTAGAAAAGAACATAATAGGATAATAGACTTCTCCTCCTCAGTGATTTTAATATCCATAGAAGATAACTAGCTTATAATGGTATTAAATGAATTTAAATTCTCAGTCATCGAACTTCCATCACTCATTCTCAGAAGATACAATTTATTTCTGAGAAACATCTTGTTTACCATGGATTTCGACTGGTACAAGCTTCCCAACTTGTCCCACGGTTTCTTGGCCAAATATTCACCTTAGAAATTCAACAGCACCGAATATGTAAGACAAAATCAAATCATATTCCTTGCTCTTCTTTCGAGTTTCTCCCATTCTTTTGTTGACATACCTATCAGCATGGTACCTGGACAATCTTTTCTCTATTTTTCTCGATCTACAAGGATAACTTCAATTTTAAGCTTCCAAAGCTCAAAATTTTGGCCATTGAATTTTTCGATCTCTATTCTCGAACTTCTCTCCATTCTTTAACCCAATATTTAGCACAATCTTTAAACATTTATAACTTGTGACTCTTATTGTACCTAGGGTTTAACTTAGATCCAATACTGTTAAGCCAAGATATGATACCACATGTTAGGAAATGAGACACACTTCCATGCTAAACCTAGCAAAAGAGAGGAAGAAAGATTTAATCAAGAAATTAAATGACATAAAAATCACACAGTACACAGAGATTTTACCCTGGAAACCCAAACCAGGAAAAACAGCATTCCTTGAGCATTCTTCTACTTGTTGTCTTATTCATTCAGAATAAAAGGTTACATGTCTAAAGTTAGTCCACACCTAAAACACAATTGACATCATACCATCTTGCTTAAATAAGAACAACCCTATAGCCAATTCGGCTTACATCTGCATGACCAACAACCTATAAATTACAGACTCTTGGTGATTATCCATTCATCATATAAAGATTCAAGATTAGCCTTTATAGCCTTAAAACATGTCTTCTTTATAGACTTTACAGAAAGAAAAACCCTAAACAAAATGGTGCCCAAAAATGGTTACACATCCATGTAGATCATTGGCTACAAATCATGTGAATCGTGGGATTCTGTTACAGTCGACTACCAAGTTGTATTACCAGTCGACTACCAATCAGCCTTCATTTGGTCTTCAATCGGTTTCCACACACCTGCATGTTGACCTCTTTTTGTTTGACCTCTTCGACTTGTTGTCGATGTCTTTAGCATGCTAAACCACCTCGACCTTCAACTTCGACTTTACTCGGTTGACTAACCTCGACCTTTGACTTGTTGTTGATCCACCTCGACCTTCGATTTCAACTGCATAGATGATTTTAGGGGATAAATTTCACAAATGGGCTAATTTTTCATGGTTTTTCCCAAAAAAAGATTCTCCAATTTCCATTTTTTCTAAAAATGATTCGCCCAAATTCCATAGAAAAATTTAATTTACCTTAAAAATCGCCAAAATTTTATAATATAAAATCCTTAGAAATTTGAAATTTTTTACAAAACTATCACCAAACATTTTACATTTTTCATATTAAGGAATAGTAATATTAGCCTAGATTTCTAGATTTTAATATAAATTTTCATCCTTAAAATCATCCATGTTCGATTGTCAATCGATCCACCTCGACTTTCACCTACAAAGAATATAACAACCCAACACTAGGTACTATGTTTCCTTCGGAAGAGGCCCTCCTGGAATTCATGGCTTCCATAGAAAAACCCATGGATGAGATGAAACATCCATCATCTTCTCCTAATTCAGAACTGACCAGAGTTAGCATGACGAGTCTCAATCCATGACTGGGGGCATTTGTTTTGGCATCCAATGAAACCCCCAATCTTGACCCATTTCCACTTTGGTTATCTTTTTCAACACTCGCCACCAAATTCTCTGCTACCCCTTCCATCAAATATTTGAGTTTTGTACCTCCTTCGTGTCTTGATGGATCCCATCAAGGAGCTTCCGTAGCTCACGAAACCACTCATGATGAATATATTTGATTGCATAAATTCATTAATATGTGGTATGGCCCTGACATGGTGATCCATATGATGTCAACATTGGCTCATGAGTTCATCTATTATAAAAAAGATCCTTAGCCTAAGCCTAGCCATGGGATCTACACTACATAAATTGTCAGAATGCATAGTGCCTTGTACATAGGTGTGTGGTGTGAGTTCTTGTTGTTTTTCATATATCATATCTAAAAAATTCAAAAATATTTTCTTTTTTGAGATTTCATTATGGGTTTTGACCCCCGGAATCTAGTTTACATGCGTTGACAAGATTATGGGGACTTTTTTACAAATATGACAACATCCACTAAACATAAGGTGCATGTTCCTAAATTTGCATATAGGGATAGGTTTTTCCCTACATTTCCCACTTTGCATTATTAACCATCCATTGTCATCACTACGCCTTAGGTTTGATCCCATTAAGTTGTGACATTAGCCACTCCATTTTGCATTTCATAACATGTACGGTAGTTCCTACCCTTCATGGGTGCCCTAGTTAGCACCTAAATTTCCATTTGGTGCCCATGTTGTAATTTCCCTATGGGCCCAGAAGCCCTCTTTTAGCCCCATCATGACTTGAAGTTTGAGCCTCATTTTCCTTTCTTCATCTATATTTTTTCCATATCCCATGGGGGGTTCTCGACAATTTGTATTGTTGCTTAACGATCACCTATGCATTTGTTGCTTGTGTCATGCCTCTCATCATTGCGTTTTTTTTTTTCCATATCCTGCTTACCACTATGCAATAGCCTTAAATATCCACATCTTTCATTATTTGGCCTTTGTTTTGAATCCACCCACCCAGGGAGAGAACAAATGCTAAGAGTGGATCTCACTTGCCTATACCATTTTCATTCATCTTGCTTAGGTCAGTTCCATATGCTTTGAACATAGGAAGCATGTTTTTAATCCATTCATTCTCTCATGACGAGTACACTTTTGTCTCTTTTTTGGACTCGTAAAAGAACACGAAAAAGACACATCATGAGTATTCTTTTAATTCTTTTTCGGGCTCGTTAAAATGACACAAAAAAATTAACATATTGATAATAATTGTGTCATTCTTTCATGCTCGTTAAATCATGAAGGAGTCTGAGAATACTTGTGTCTTTCTTTTGTGCTCGTTAAACCATGAAGGAGACAAAAAATTAAAAAAATAATGGGGGTTTTTCACCATTGGTCTATTCTTAAAATGGTAGTGTCAGTCAAGTCTCCCTTGAACTTGGCACATGTTTGATTCCTCATCATATAATTGGGTTTTATCTTGCCTATGATCCATCCCAGTTATATTAATCAAATATACTCCTATGACTAGTTACTCTTCCAATCATCATGGAGGGCGCTTCAATGCCTTATGCGTTATTGCACTATATTCATCTAGCTCTTGTGTCTTAATGCCAAGTCACCATTGTGTCATGTTATATGTTCAAGGTAAGTGTAATCATGAGTTCTCTGTGTGTTTTTTTTTTACTTTCTAAGTCGATCATCCCCATGTTAATTGTACTTAGTGATACGCTCTCTTCACATCATCTCTCGGTGTATGTTTTTTGTTGATTTATGGGGGATACATCAAGGCCCTCCTTCAACGTATCGTTTCCTATCGAATTTGGTACGTTATCTAGGAAAGATATCTAGAAACCAGCTAGTACATTGGAGCTTGTAGGCCTCAGTGGCAGGCCACCTCCTGATTGACAATGGGTTTACATCATTGACCCCTGATTGATTAATGCTACAATTGTTCGACACCATCTCACCTATTCACACTTGTTAGATTGTACTAGGTACCTTGGGGTCCATCTTCATCGTCGATGGGTCCTCCCTCTTCTGTTAACGGTATACATCAATGATTGGTAATCAAATGGTTTCTACCATGCTCGACACCAGCTCATATATTCTCATGTTATAGATTTATGCTATCGAGGTTTAGGACGAAGACCTTGGGTTGGGGCCATATTTTTATTTTAAAGCATCCCCTCCCAAGTTTTTATGGAGTATATCACTTGTACTTTGAAGAATTTGGGGGCACTTCGTTCAGTGCTCTTTGTCTTCTCGATATCTACATGTTCTGTCATAGATCCACATTGTATTTGTTGGTGGCTATGATTTTGTTCATGACATAGATCCACATTGTATTTTTTGGTGGCTATGATTGAGTTCATGACGTAGAACCACATTTTATTGTATTGTGCCTACGGTCTTATTGATGACATGGATCCACTGTGTATTATTTCATGGCCATGGTCTAGCATTTCATATTATGGATCTGCAGTGTATTTTTTAGTGGCCATGCTCATTCAAAGTTTGAGTATGTCTATCTAGGGGCTGGTCTATTTATGCTCTCATCCTTGGTGTTTGATTGTAGGACTTCTTTGACTTCCAACACTCATTTTCTCTCTCTCATGCTTCCTCGCATGGACATTATTTTATTGTATTGTATTTCGGCCATCCATTCCTTTCCTAACCTCACACATTAGGGGGTATCTTTTATAGCCTTAATTTCAACCCTATATGACAGAGAGGAATTCATAAGAAGATGTAAGCCAAAATGCACTTTTTACCTAAGAATTGATCCCTTTTGGATATCCTTGCTAAACAGATAGTAGACAACAAGCGAGGATCCTCACAGGTCACTTGTAATTCTATAAGTGAGGATCCTCACAGGTCACTAGTATCTCAACAAGCGAGGATCCGTAAAACTTCTAGATTTGGGGATTTACAAGGTGATAGGTGATGGATGAGTTGTATCTTCATGGAAAGATCCTAGGAAATCACATCATTCGAGTCTCTAGTGGTCTCTAGAATATACAGAATCTCTCCCAATCCTCCTCCAAAGAACTATATAACAAAGGCAAGTCTTGGGAAAGCGGAGAAGAATTCAAGAGCAATGTTATGTTGCCCATTTGTAGAGGTGTTTGTTCCATCCATCACAGCCAGAAGTCAGAGGTTCCTATCCTAACCAATAAGCTAAGGGAGGAGCAAGGAGAAAGGAGTTAGGGGAGAATGGCATCATCACTAAGGTATGCTTGATGTAATGTTTCTTACATAAATTAATAGATCATTGGTTTTCCTTCATATTATTCGTGTTTAATTCATAAATGGTTTGGATCTGATATTATAAGTGATATATTAGAGTAGATATAGTAAAGTTGATTATTCCTAACACTAGAGAAAGAATAATATTGGTTGTGTTTGTTGCTTGTGTGCAAGAAGCAGGTGATAGGAGATGGAGTTGGAACTTCATATCTACATCAGCTAGGACATGCAGGAACAACCTTCAGGTTAAGGGTATGACGATCTACCCTTCTTTGGTGTAAAAGGATTGTTGAATTTATATCTAGCGAAACCATAGGAGTCTAAACCCTCTTCTATCTAGGATAAATAGGCTAATCCTAGGGAGGTCTTGTTGATAATTCGGTGAGATCCCTCTGAGATTTTTTCCCCATAATAGTGTGGAAGTATTTATTTTCCCTACTTTTCGCTCATGAAGAAAGAAAATGCTTGAATATTGTTCAAGGGTTTTTCATTTGCAAAAAGAACAAAATGTTTTTGCCGCCCTTTGTTGTATACAATATTCCTCTGAATTCATATTATCGTTTTTTATTTTCTTGAATATTTGTTTGAAAAGAATGATGATTTCTGGAAGAAGAATGAATTATGGGTCGAACCCATTTCTATTATAATGGATATTTGTTAAGTCTTAGCTTGGATTTGAACTTCGATTCATAAATGGTTTGTTCATTGTTGAATACAAATATGCCACTAGTATTGAGTATGATTGTTTACCTGGGTTCGAACCCCAGTCATATGAATGCATTGATTAAAGTTGCATAAGTTTTGATGGATACTATGTGTTACGGCCATGTCAATTATTATTTTAAAAAATTTAAAGCTCTAATTTGAGCTCGTAGTTATAGAAGAATAATTGTTTGTATTTCATTTTGGATTTGTTTTAAAATCAAACTCATTCCATGCTCGACCCTGTCCCTATTCTTTTCCAAGATATGATGTTGCACGTGAATTGATTATCCTTCTAGCTATAGCACTAATCTATTATTCATTTCATGCATCTGAGTAGCCTTTGTCCCTTGGGTTAGATACATTTCTAGTATCGATGAACCTGTAAAAGTTTCATATGGTTATAACTCAAGTTTATTTACTCTTTTATTCCTACCTCTGTTCTATTCAATCCCTTGGATAATTCAACAAAACTGGGGTCATTTCATTTTTCGAAAATAAAATCTCACCCTGTACTCGGCACTTATTATGTTCATTATGCAAGTTAAGGTTGTGTGTCATCTTGTTCTTCTATTACTACAATGCTAAGAATGTTGTTCTAATTTTAACTTGCATACCAACCTTTGCATTATTTTTAAACCAAAGGCTCTGAATATCCATGATTATGAGAGCTAGGTTTTCCTTAAAAGAGGTAAATATTGATCGAATTCATATAACAAATTTTCGGCTAGTCATTCAAGAGGCCTTCAATGTTAAGGTATGACACGGGGTTTGAGTTGTTAAGTATAAAGAGAAAGTACATATTTTGAAATGAATATAAAGGAATGATATACAAGTGAAATTTTTTATTACATAAACTAGGCATTATCCCCTCATTTTTTATCATTTTCCATGCATTTTTCCTATTTTTTTCCAATCATATTTCTTTCTAATTCCATGTTAGTATCCATTTGTTTATGTAGTTTTGATTAAAAGAATCCTTTAAGAAGGGTCTATTAAAGATTTGTTTATTATGGAAGACCTGTATATGGCATTGATTTTATTTTCTAGTCAAAGGATGATATATGGGTAGTTTGTCATTTTGATTTAGATGTTGTAGAATTAGAATATTGTGTAGTTTGAGAATATAGTTTTGGACGAAAGGAATAATATGGAAACACGCGATTGCTTATGGGAATTGTTTTTTAGTCCTCTCAAAATAATTACACAAACTATTAGCTCTACAATGGAAAATTATACAGTTTTATGAATAGAAAATGATTGACCTTGTATGAACACTGAACATAAATTTGAAATGTATTCATGTCATTTATATCATTTTTCTCTAATTACATTCCCTTTATCATTGTATCCCTGTCATTTATTTATTCATTTTTCACTCATTTCCATGTTCAAAAATAATAATAGATTGTTCATATGACAAGAATTTTGCAAAGAGGTGCACAATTTGGATTTTGAAAAGAAAAATAATGAGAAGGTTGTCTGTCAAAATATGTATTTTATTCCTTGTTTACATTTATTTCTACTCATTGTTTCCTTGCATGCTTCAATTACTTTGTCATTTCCAGATCCATAGCTAAATTTATTTTGAACAAAATTGTAATAGATGCTTACTAAATTGTGTCTTGTATTTCACATTAAGAATTATATACTAATTGAAATAATGATGTGTATAGATGAGTTTTTTTTTCTTTTTCTTTTTTTTTCTTTTTTTTTTTTAATCAGATGGGGAAGCAACCAGACTAGAAATAAATGAAATGAAACATGGGTAAAAGAGGAAGAGTGGCCAATGGGTTTTGGCAACAGGGGAGACACAAGAAAATGAGTTTTTCAATACATTTTGATCTTGATTTTGAAGACTTTAACCAACTGGTACAAACTAGCTATTTGAACCTAGGTGTACATCCAACATTGCCACAGCCTCAAGGTCCTCCTAATCCTCCCCTACAGCCACATCCTAGTATTGCATATTTCATTGAACCTCATGAGAAACTATCTAATGATGGCTGGGAAAATAACCCCATATATCCTCCCTTGGGCATATCTCATTGGCCTGATAACCCTTTTCCACCACCTCCTCCTCTACAATCAATACCTCATGGTGCATCTATTCCCTCCATGGCCCAGTTAGTTCAAGTTCCTAAAAATTACAAAGTGATACCCATTGAACCCCAAATTGACAAAGAAAAAAAACCTACCAATTCACCCAACAAAGAGACATATTAATCATCTTCCATACATTCCCAAAAGCCTTCAACCAAAGTAGAGAGTAATAGGAGAGAAATCACTTTTAGTGATATGCACCCAAAGATAAAGAAATTGGAAGAAAATAATTTTATGATAAAGACATACTTGAACTCGGGCTTGATATCTCAGAAGGAAGTAGGATAAGAGAGGAATCATCTAAAAAGAAATATTGTTTATGATTTATTTCAATTTTCATTATGACATTACAACTTGGACACTTGATGCACATTTTGGCTACATAGCAAACACATGATATTATTTTTGAAAAATTTAAATATTATGCCATTTTGATATTTTTTGGAGATACAAGTGTTGTTGATTTGGTATGTTTTATATGGGTTACTTTATGATATATTTTATGATGCTGACATATTCATATTTTTTAATCATTTTGGAGTTACGGGGGAAATGTTGGAAATAAAATAATGAAAACCTAGTGAGATCCCACCTATTATTTAATATTTATTACCCTTATTATAAATAAAATGTTTCCTCTCCTAATTAAATTTATTTAACTTTATAAATAAAAAGGTAGTTGAACTAATCAAACTAATTTTTGAAGATACAAAAGAAGGAGAGCAGGACAAAAGAGAAGAGGAGAAAATAGAGAAGTAAAACTTCTAATATGTTTTGATCTTGCCTCAAATGAGAATATTATCTATTCATTCACTCCATTCTGAGTTTCTTTAGAGCTAAGTTATCTTGTTGATAGTAGGGTTACTCTGAAGGTGGCGAAGAAAGGATTAGGAAGCATTGATTATTGACATGTTCCAAGTTTATTCTTTCTTCTTGAATGTATGTTTTCTTTTAGTTGGAAGTTCTGAATTTATTTCAGTGCTAATTAATGCTAGTTTTGAAGAGGTCAAAACAATGATGCACTTGTAGCTTGGACTAATCCAGTTCAATTTTTTAGTTCTAGTCTTTATATTTTTTACACTGGTTGTCTATGTATGAGTCAAATAACATCTTATATTTCTAAGTGTAATTCTGATCCAAAACCCTCGCAGGGGTTTGAAATGATAATCTCAGTTGTAACTCAGATTGATACTAATAAAGGTATCTATTGATTTATTCTCATTTGTGAGACTTGTTGTATGTTGATGTTCAGATTAATGTTTTCTTTCATTTGATTATTCATATATTTCATAAATTTATTTTGCAAGTATGTTTTCTATTTGTTATTTCATTCTATTTAAAATACGCAAAAAATTTAATACTTATAAAATAACATCTGATCCAAGAATCCATTTCTTGAGGTCTAATTGATATTTTTGATAGACTATGAGCTTAGGTTTATAATATTTTTTATCTCACCTCACCTGATGAGATTCGAAAATGCTTGAGTGAGGATTTTGTCATTCCTCACCTCAACATTTATTGTGGTGACCATACTAGTTATTTCTTTTTACTCTCTAGTTCTTTTCTTTTGTTTCTTTTTTCCATGTTTTTTGTTTAATGACTTTTCCCACCCCACAACAACCAAACATTAGGTTTCGTCTTCCTAACAAATGAAGTATCACTTTAGGTAGTATTTATTTTGTTTTAGAAATTTCCCAGACCCATGAAAAACTTGAATGTTCTTGGGAGGTTATCACTCATGATATTGAAATCCAAGAACAAAGAGAATGCATTCATAGAAAGGCTTGAAATCAAACTCCTCATTATAAGGTTGTCTTATGACCACCCAATATCACTCATAAAGATGAACAAACGGTCATCCCCCCGAATTTGATCCTTTCTTTGAGATAGGAAGAAGAAAAATAATCTTAGAAAGTCTTCAACCAAGAATTTGAAGATGCTTATCTAATTATAAGACTAAAGTTACAAGTTTATCAAGATATTTTCTCCCAATCAATCTCCGGTGACTTCTTCTAGTGGTTTCGATAGTACTAGCGGATCTACTTCATTAGAAGTTTCATATTCTTCCTTGATCGGAAGCATGTATAGTCACTTTAATCATGTCCAATCAACTACGAATCCTGCAAAAGTGATTAAACAATATGGGTTTTTCCAATTTGAAGAGGATGAAAATGCTACTCCATGGAATATATCCTCTCCTTTTGATTTGACTCCAACTATTGATCATCTTCCGAAGTTTAAATATCATTTGCCCAAATTTTCTAGCAATGGAACTATTTTTGTCAATGAACATTTAGTTTCGTTTTCAAATGCATGTCACAACATTTGGGCAAATGACAATGATATGTGCATGAGACTAATTGTTAATAATTTGGAAGGAAAGGTTGTTGATTTCTTTGAATTACCACCTAAGGTATTTTCAACTTGGGTTGAATTATATTATTGGTTTAATTCAACAATGGACAACCTCAAAGTCTAATCAATTTGTTGAAACATTACAATAATATTGTTTACAAAAAAGGTGAAACAATCAAGTATTTTAACTTGCGTTTCACTAAATTATACAATGTGATTCCAGAAATCATTCGACCACACAATCAAGTTGATTTAATGCATTGTTACAATGCATTAGCTTCTTCTTACCGCCATAGGTTAGAAGAAAAGAACATTAATAGTTTGGGATTTGCATTACAAACTTGTCCAGAATTTAAGGAGAAGTTGACAAGAATAGGACTTCCTATTGAAGATTATGTCAAATAAACTAACATTTCAAATGTGTTACAACTTGTACAAGATATGAGAAACATAATGATTTCTTTCGAGAGAAAGGGGGTGACTTTTACTTCTGCAAAAACCTCCACCCGGGCTGCCTTGAGAAATAAAACTCATAGTTTTCATCCCAAGGCAATTCTCTCAAGAACTTAGTGTAATTTCAGTGAGGAGAATCATGATGAGGACACTTGTGAGATTAAAAGGAATGCACAAGAATACATATTTGGCAGAAGACCTAATACAACAATTGTTGCCTTAGATTGGGATCAATATGAGGATGTGATTATGGTTGATACTCAAAATAAATCCTATCAAAACAAGATCAAAAGTGGTACTCCTAAAACCGTTTTTTCTCCAAGTACATCATCTCATCAAACTGGTCCTCAGATCACAAAGGGTACTCAAAGTCCAAAGGTAATCTCGATCCCATATTCTTCATCTAAATATAATATCTTGAAACAATTGGATACAATCAAAGCATATGCATCTTCATTAGGTATGGTAATTGTTCATGAACAAAAAAAGTATTTGAAAGATTTTATGGAAGGTCAAGATTCCATTGTTTCTAATTTAACTGAGGAACAAAATGAAGAAGAAATGTATATAAATAAATTAGGTGTATATAATTCTATAAATTATGTTAAAAATCCTCATTTTTATGTTTCGGTAAAGATCGTGGATAAGATTGAATAATGATTTATGGTTGATGGGGGATCTAGCCCCAATGCTATGTCTAAATTTATCATGGAAGAGTTATGTCTTTCTTGCACCAATGAAAAATCGAAGAGTATGTTGTCTTAAAACAGACAACAACAAGCCACCATTGGTGAAATCAAATATGTAACTTTGTTTTTGTGTGCACATCCTGGGATTAAGACCACCTATAATATTCAAGTAATCTATATTCCAGTAAGAAACTATTCTATGATTTTAGGAAGAGATTGGAAAGCTCTAACTGGTGGATACATATCAGTCGATGGAACACACCTATCCCTTCCCAAAAATGGAAAGATTATTATTGTTCTTCGGGAAGGACAAATCTCACCTTATATTGAAAGAGTTCCTCAACCACATGTAAATTATATTGAAGAGGATATCTGTGTATACTCAATATTTTTAGAAGTTGATAATGATTATGTTGCACAAATTATTGAACCTGAAGATGGTATAGTGAAGGTGAAGGTGACGGAGTTGGTATAGTATTGTATTCACCTATAGAAATAAATCACAATTTATCTTCCATATTAGAATTTGCATGTACTAATAACTTAACGGAATCTGAGGCCTTGGTTCTTGGAATATAGAATGCTTTCAATATTGGTTATTATCAACTTTATGTATTTGGGGATTCTAAACTTATCATCAATTTGATTAAGAGAATTTATGCCCCATATAATAAGTTGTTAAATAGGTATACACAAGTGATTTGGAAGTTAATCTCTAATCTCCTATCTTTCAATATTACTCACATCAGGAGAGACCCAAATTCAATGGTAGATAGGATAGTTTTTTTTGCAATCATCCCTACAAATAAATTTCTCCCTGAGACACCAGATTGTACATGTATGTCATTATATCATCCTCATTTTCTAGATGATGTTGAATCTCGATAATTTTATCATGACGATGAAAGAATATGTGCCCTTTTTGCAAAATGAGCCCTTTAAAAGGAAGGAGATTATATCTCTAGAAGACAACAACTTTCCAAAGGGGTTGACTCCTATGGATAGCTCATTCTCATCCAGTGATGTAAATAATAGAAAGGAGAACAAAGAGGGGAAATCAAAAAGAAAGATAGCAAATACCATTTCCATGAACATTGTGACTCAAGAAGATCCAAAGACTTTAAATATTGGAGCTCAATGTTCAGAACAAGAAAAACAAGAATTTACGGATCTTTTTAGTGAATTTAGAGATTCATGTGTATGGTCTTATGAATATCTGTGTGGTTTTGATACTATTATAATACAGCATGCAATTCATATTAAAGAAGAAGCAAAACTAGTAAGGCAAAGATAGATACCAATCAATCCTGCACTGGAAGCAACGATTAGGAAAGAGATCGAAAAGCTTATAAATTCTCATATAGTTTTTCCTGTGAAGTATTCATAATGGGTATCAAACCTTGTCTTAGTACAGAAAAAGAATGGAGATATCGGATGATGTGTTGATTTCGGTGCCTTGAACAGGGCAGGTGTTAAGGATAATTTTCCTCTTCCTAACATGGAACTTATTTTACAACAAGTGGAAAGATATCAAATGATTTCACTTCTTGATGGTTTCTTAGGATACAATCAAATTCATGTCAAGAGGATTGACAAATATAAAAACCACATTTACCACATGTTGGGGCACTTTCACTTACAAATGAATGCCTTTTGGATTAATTGATGCAGCTAATACTTTTTTACGAGTTATGAAAATATATTTTGATGATCTAATCGATAAAATAATTCAAAATTGTCTTGACGAGTTAATGTTTTTTCAAAAAATAGAGAATGTCATTTTGATCATATTAAACAAGTTTTTCTTTGTTGCGGAAAATTTGGAATGTCTTTGAATCCTACAAAATCAATTTTCAGTGTCACTGCAGGAAAACTCCTAAAATGTATTGTATTTGACTCAGGAATCAGTATTGATCCGAAGAGGGTTGTTTCCATCCGGAATATTCAAGCCCCATCCTCCAAGAAGGAAATCCAATCATTCATGGGTAAGATTAAATTTGTTAGAAGATTCATTCCTGATTTTGTAAGAATGGTAAAACCTATACACAATATGTTAAAGCAAGATCGATCTTTTTCTTGGAATTATGATACTGAAAAGGGTTTTGTAGAAATTAAAAAAGCAATCAGTTATGCACCAGTATTGGAAAATCTTGAATTTTAAAAAGATTGTATCATTTACATTAATGCCACTCAAGAAGCAATCTTTGCAATTATTCTTCATAAATCTGACCACATTATCGAGCAGTCAATAGCTTACATGAGTCAAAGTCTATCTAACGATGAATTCGAATATACTTTAATTGAAAAACACACTTATTCTCTTGTTAAATATATTGAAAAGTTTCATCATTTTATCTTAGGAAAGCATACTGGTAAAAGTCCCTTTACCTGCACTTAAATTTTTTCTTTCACAAACACACTTATCTAGAAAGATTGTACATTGGCTTGCCAAATCCAAGAAAATGATTTCACAGTAACAACTTCCAATACAATCAAGGGACGTGATCTAGCCTTACACTTGGCTCAGCATCTTGAACCAGGATATTCTTCTGAAAACAATGAGGATGCCTTATCTGCACTATTTCTAATTGAATATGGAAATCTTGGTTTAGAATCACATCCTTAGTATCGAGATATAATTTGTTATTTACAATATGAGAGGTGTATCGATAATATTAAACATCATGAACGAATAAGGACTCGACTTTAGCCCTCTAAATATCTACTCTTGAATACTTCACTCTTCAGCAGGATGGTTGACAGACTGTTGTTATGTTGTGTTGATGATACAGTAGCCCAAAATATTTTGAAAGAAATCCATAGGTCAACAGATTCCAATATTCACATTGGTGGACATTTTGTTTCCAAAGTCGTTGCTCACAAAATTTTAAGAATTGGTTACTATTGGCCTTCGGTCTTTAGGGATTCATATAAGTTTGTACAAGTTTGTATTTAATGTCAAAAGTATTTCGGTAGGGAAAAGTTCTATGCTATTCCTTTACAACCAGTCTTACCTAACTTTCCTTTTTCTAAATGGGGATTAGACTTCAGTGGAGAAATTAATCCCTCATCTTCTACTGGTCATATTTTCATCTTGACTGCAATAGACTAACTTACAAAGTGGACTAAGGCAATTCCTCTTAAACATGCACAGGATGAGTAAATTATCCCCTTTTTAGAATCAAATATATTTTATCTTTTCAGTCTTCCAATTGAAATTATTTCCGATAATGGACCAACATTTATATCTAGAAAATTGACCCAATTTCTCAACAAATTTGGAGTGAAACATTTCACTTCATGAACATATTACCCACGGGGAAATGAGCAAGTTGAATCAATGAATAATAATATGGTCAAAATTCTCAAAAATATCATTAATGAAAAACCTCACCAGTGGCATACTTTACTAGCCTATGCGTTATGGGCATATCATACCACCACAAAAACAAGCACATGTCATACTCCTTTTCAGTTATTATACGGTCTAGAAGTTACCATGCATGTGGAACTTGAATTAACTTCTCTTAGATTAGCTTTACATGAAGAAGATTTAAACTCTACAGATATCCCTCGTATATTACATGCTTTGTTGGATTTATAAGAACAAAGTATTTATGCTCTTGATAATATTAAAAAGAGATAGAAAATTGTTGACACATGTTTTGATTTTATTGATTTTATCTACAGTTTTTCTTGTATATATTTTATTTCAGTTTGTATAGATTTTATTTTTCTTATTTTTTGTTTTTCTCTTCTTTTATTTGATTTTGAAGATTTTGGTCAAAATTTGGATCAATCAAGTTGCATTTATTTTTCACTGGTTTACAAAAACTTGATTAATTCGTCTTGAAAAATAAAGGATACAAACAACAAAGATAAATGAATTATCATTTTGTCCACTATGCTTTTTTGAGTATTTGTCGAACCAGTCAAATCTCCTTGTTGCAATTTGATGGTTATAGCTCTTTCATATTTTTATTTCCCATTCTTCCCCTCCATGATTTTTTTTACTGAGAGCATATTTTAAAATTCTAATGAAAATCATGTTGAAGAACCATGGCCAGAGAAGAAGAAATAATCAGCAAGTATAAATTCAAAAGTTCAAAAAATAAAACCTTATATTATAATTTCTAGTATATTAAAAATAGACTATCCTATGAAGTTGTCATATGTTGACTCATAATTCGCCGCCTACTATAAAATCTCGCAAATAATTGTGAAGCCTACATATATGGTTATTTCCCTTCATTACCCAAGGAGAAAACACATTGGAATGATTATTTCCTAACATTACATTTCCCTCAGCATTGGTATACCATCAGTCTCAGTTGAGGCATCATTTCAGTTATGGTGATGGCGTAATTATTCCTGGTTTCTTTTGGTGTTTATGAATGCATATGTTTTGATGATGCAAAATATTTTTTTGCATTGCTAGTAAAGCATGGTGTATGCAGTTTGCGAAGACATCAAACAATGGTTAAAGTAATATCAGATGAGTTGAAAATATAAATTTGTTCTCTTCTCAGCATCATGGAAAAATTAAATATGGCACTCATGAAATAATTTGCAAAGGGCATGTTTTGTTGTGTTCTTATGTGATTATATGCATAGTGAAATCTAATTTTGTTGCCCATACTTTGACATTCAAAGCATATTAAGCTTAAATATTTGAGTGATATAAAATTTTAAAGGTTTCTATGATTTGATCTTGGTTTGGATATGGCATTTTTCATATGGAAATGAACAATGCTAACAACATATACTCGAATCATGTCAAAGGTACAAAGTTCTAGTTTTTTCAAACTCTATGTATATGAACGGTTTGACATCATATCAAAGCATACATAGTAAATGGTTGTTCAAAGCATATAACATGTTTGAGGTGTGGTCATATTATTTAATTTGTTTATATACAAAACATGGATACAAGTTTTGATCCATTCATATTGATATGTGTGCTACATGTGGATAACATAATGCATAAGTTTAAAAGTTAATATGGTATAACATCGATTCACATTAATTGGAATATGTTGAGTTTGGCATATGCATATGGTATTGTGGATGGTTGGAATATCAATGTGATGAGTGAGTTGGCCATGCATTGAATGAGAAAGGATGTGGGAATTAATTCCCACGAGCCCGCATTTTACCACCTCTTACCGATTAGCGTAATTGTTATTTCAATTGGTTTTGGTCTATGGAGGAAGAGCTACAACTTGGCTTTGTAAACCCTCATGTTCATTGTTGCAACCATCTCGGCCTCCATAAATGGTATAAAAACGTTTAATGGACAAGGTATGTACTTGCCATTCTATGAACATCTTTTGCATAAGTTTTTTCAGCTAATGAAATAACAATGGCTCTGAATTGACTGGTAATGAGTGTGGATGTATTTATTTTCCCTGCTTTTCGCTCATGAAGAAAGAAAATGATTAAATTTTTTTCAATGGTTTTTCATTTGAAAAAAGAAAAATGTTTATGCCACCCTCTGTTGTATGCATTATTCCTATGAATCCATACTATCATTTTTTCACTTTCCTAAAGATTCATTTCAATAGAATGATGAGTTCTAGAAGAAGAATGAATTATGGGTCGGACCCATTTCTATTATAATCGATATTTGTTAAGTCTTGGCTTGGGTTTGAACTTAGATTCATAAATGGTTTATTCACTTTTGCATACAAATATGTAACCAGTGTTGAGTATGCTTTGTTACCTAGGTTCGAACCTCGGTCATATGAATGTATTGATTAAAGTTGCACAAGTTTTGATGGATATTATGCGATAGGGCCATGTCCATTCTCATTTTTTTTAATTGGAGCTCTGATTCAAACTTGTAGTTATAGCAGAATAATGGTGTGTATTTCATTTTGAATTTATTTTAAAATCAAGCGCATCTTTTTCTTGTCCCTATGCATATTCTTTCCAAAGAGATGAGGTTGTGTGCCCATTGATTCTCTTGTTGGCTATAACACTATATATTATTCATTTCATGCATCTGAGTACCCTCCATCCCTTGGGTTTGATCCATTGCTAATATCGATGAACTTATAAAAGTTTCATACGATTATAATTCAAGTTTATTTCCTCTTTTATTCCTAGATCTGTTTTGTTCGAGCTCTTGGATAATGCAACGAAATTGGGGTCATTTCATTTTTGGAAAATAAAATCTCACACTATGCTTGGCACTTACTATGTCCGTTATACAAGTTAAGGTCATGTGCCCTCTTGTTCTTCTACGACTACAATGCTAAGCATGTTGTTCTAATTTTGACTTGCATACTAGCCTTTGCATTATTTTTAAACCAAGGGTTTTGAATAGTCGTGATTATGAGAGTTGGGTTTGCCTAAAAAGAGGTAAGTATTGTTTGAATTCATATAACAAAATGCCAGCTATTCATTCAAGAGGTTTTCAATGTTAAGGTATGACACAGGGTTTGAGTTGTTAAGTATAAAGAGAAAATACATATTTGGAAATGAATATAAAGGCATCATATGCAAGTGAAAAGTTTTATTACATAAACTAGGCATTATCCCCTCGTTTTTTATCATTTTCCATGCATTATCCCTATTTTTTCCCAATCATATTTCATTCTAATTCCATGCCATTCTCCCCTTGTTTATGTAGATTTGATTAAAATAAGCCTAGGAGGGTTTATTAAACATTTTTTTATTATGGAAGACCTGTATATGGCATTCATTTTATTTTCTGGTCAAAGGATGATGTATGGGCAGTTTGTCATTTCGATTTAGATGTTGTAGACTCAGAATATCGTGTAGTTTTAAAATATAGTTTTGGATGAAAGGAATAATATGGAAACACACGATTTCTTTTGGGAATTATTTGGTAGTACTCTCAAAAGAATTACACACAAGTTATTTTCTCTGCAATGGAAAATTATACAGTTTTATGAACAGAAAATGATTGACTTCGTATGAACATTGAACATGAATTTCTCACGTATTCCTGTCATTTATATCATTTTTCACTAATTACACTCCCTTTATCATTGTATCCCTATCAATTATTTATTCATTTTTCACTCATTTCCCTTGTTCAAAAAAGATAATAGGTTGTTCATATGAAGATAATTTTGTAAAAAAGTGTACAGTTTGGATTTTGAAAAGAAAAATAATGAGAAGGTTGCATGTCAAAATATGGATTTTCTTCCATGTTTACATTTATTCCTACTCATTGTTCCCTTTCATGCTTGAATTCCTTTGTCATTTTCAAATCCATAGCTAAATCATTTTGAACAAAATTGTAATAGATGTTTACTAAATTGCGTCTTGTATTTTACTTTAATAATTCTATACTAATTGCAATGATGATGTATATAGATGAGTTTTTTTCAATCGGGGAAGTAATCGGAGTGGAAATAGAGGAAATGGAGGCAGAAGAGGAAAAGTTCCCAATGTGTTTTGGCAACTGGGGAGACACAAGAAAATGAGGTTTTCAGCACATTTTGATGTCGATTCTAAAGAGTTTAACCAGCTGGTACAAACTGACTATATTAACCTAGGTGGACATCCAACATCACCATAGCTTCAAACTCCTCATAATCCTCCCCTACAGTCACATCCTAGTATTTCAAATTTCCCTAAACCTCCTAAGCAGCCAACCAATGATGGTTGGGAAAATAACCCTATAAATCCTCCCACTGGCATCACTTGTTGGTCTAATAACCCTTTTCCACCACCTCCTCCTCTCTAATCAATACCTCATGTTGCATATGTTGCCTCCAAGGCCCGATCAGTTCAAGTTCCAAAAAATATACAAATTGCTACCCATTGAACCCCAATTTCACAAAGGAAAACAACCTACCAATACACCCAGCTCATAGGAATCTCAATCCTCTTCCGTACATTCCAAGAACCCTTCAACCAAAATAGAGACTAATAGGAGAGAAATCACTTTAAATTTTTACACCCTAAGATAGAGAAATTGGAAGAAGATAAGTCTAATGATAAAAACCTACTTAAACTCGAGCTTGATGTCTTGGAAGGAAGTAGGCAAAGAAAGGAAAAAGAAATATTATTTTTGATTTATTTTAATTTGTATTATGGCATTACAACTTGGACACTTAATGCACATTTTGGAAGGATAGCAAACACATAATATTATTTTTGAGAACTTTAAATATCATGTCATTTTGATATTTTTGGGAGATACAAAGTGTTGATGATTTTGTATGTTTTATGTGGGTTACTTTATGATATATTTTATGATGTTGACATATTCATAGTTTTAAATCATTTTGGAATTACAAGGGAAATGTTGGAAATAAAAGAACAAAAACCTAGTGGGACCCCACCTATTATTTAATATTTATTACCCTTATTATAAATAAAAGTTGCCCTCTCCTAATTAAAGTTATTTAACTTTCTTAACAAAAAGGTGGTTGAACTACTCAAACTACTTTTTGAAGATATAAAAGAAGGACAACAAGACAAAAGAGAAGAGGAGAAAATAGAGAAGTAAAACGTCTGATAAGGTTTGTTCTTTCCTCAACTGAGAATATTATCTATTCATTCACTCCATTCAGAGTTTCTTTAGAGCTAATATATCTTGTTGATAGCAGGGTTATTCTGAAGCTGACGAAGAAAGGACTAGGAAACATTAATTATTGACATACTCCAAGGTCATTCATTCTTCTTGAATGTATGTTTGGTTAAAGTTGGAAGTTTTGAATTTATTTTAGTGCTAATTAATGTTATTTTTGCAGAGATCAAGACAATTATGCATTTGTAGCTTGGACTAATCTAGTTCAGTTTTTCATTTCTAGTCTTTATCTTTTTTACACCAATTGTCTATGTATGAGTCAAATAACATCTTAGACTTCTAAGTGTAATTCTGATCTGAACCCTCACAGGGGTTTGAAAAGATAAATTCGATTGTAACTCATATTGAGACTAATAAAGTTATTTAATTATTTCTTCTCATTTGTGAGAGTTGTTGTATATTGATTTTCAGATTAATGTTTTCTTAAATTTGCTTATTCATATATTTCATAAATTTATTCCGCAAGTACGTTTTCTATTTTTTAGTTAATTTCATTTAAAAGACACAAAATCTTTAATACTTATGAAATAGCATCAGATCCAAGAATCCATTTCTCGATTTCTGATTGAGATTTTTGACAAGCTATAATCATGGGGTTATAATACCATCTATCTCACCTAGCCTGATGAGATTCGAAAATGCTTGAGTGAGGATTATGCCATTCCTCGCCTCAACACATCTTGGATTTATTGACTATCTCTGTGGTCTCTCTAGAACAAAGCATTCCACTGTTACAAATAACAATATGTCATGTTTTTCACCCAAGCCCAGAAAGAAAGCAAGGACATGTAAAAATCCAAGATAGGTCAGACCTATATGGCTCATTATTTTGCCTTGGTGGACCGAAGAGTTCTCTATATAATAACACCTTTAAGAAAGCTTTCACAAGATGCCCAACAGTCATAGTAATATGTATAGGCCTTCAAGGTTTAATTGCTTAATTCCTTAATGCAATTCATAATGGTTGCTAATATGATAGATGTCACGCCCCCACAATGTGTCTTATGATCGTACACCTCTTGAGGACGTGCGACACTGCGACATTTCTCACTTGGTTGCTTGGCAACACCAACGTTACTTTGTTTGGACTACGCCTCTTCACCTAGAGCATATCCATACTTTGTTCTAGGCTACCGGTGAGTCACACTCCTACTCTAGTGCAACTCTTGTATACTTAGACATTTGTCAGTTGCTTTAACACTTAGTCATATATAAGCATACGTCCATGAGAAACCAAGAGAATTTTGGAACAAACAAAATACAAACACAGATATAGTGCAAGTGACACAAACCATTCCTAATACCCAGATAAGTCTTTGTTATTGCAAAACAGTTATAACATGAGCATTATTGGCTCGGTTTACAACAAGGAAGAGTGTTTGACTCGCCCCACCACACCAAGACACTCATACATAGATCGTCACCAACAATATCCATTGCAATTGTCTCTACATCCACCTACAGTGCACCTCATACATGCCCCCAACCTCAAACTTGTTGTCTCTTCGTTTCCGCAAACTCTACCTCTCGGTTTTCATAGACTTCACAGATTTTGGTTCTCCCTCAAACATGCCTCCAACAGACCTGCATTTCCAGACTTCACCAAAATCAAACCAAGATAATTTCACCCAACTTTGTCCAATGAATCCACCTCAAGGTAGGACAAGTCCTCCCAAGTGGAGCAACTTGGCTCCTTGAGGGAGCTCCTCCTCTTCGTCTGTCTTAGAATCATAGAGCTCTCTTGCTCTCCTTGTCTTACCAAAACTATATTCCTTGGTTGTGCACCCTTGTTCTCTTATCGGCTTCCAAAGGTAACCATCATGAACCATCACTTCCTTTAGGGGTGTCACACCCCTTCACAAACACATTACCAAACAAATCATTGTGCCCCTTCATGGACCTGGTCGTCCAAATGAACCCATGCACTCATCAATTGTCATGCCCCTTGGGACCGATGCACCCAACCTTGTGTTTCCCCTCATACCAACTCACCCCAATCTCTTGGTCACTTCACACTTGGGCAAGCCCCTTGGTGTGTTCACAGGCCCAAGGCATCCACTTTCCCAACTTGGGTGTCTGAGCATCCCCAAGTTCTTTCTCCTTGAGGACTTGGGAAAAGGTCTCCATGCCCATCTAGTCGAATACCTTACATCCTTCCCCACCTCAAGTCGTTGTCGTCCCCAAAAACATCCACAAAATCTATGATCTCCAAGTCTCCACCCGAAATCATGCCTCTATTACAACCAACTCTGTTGGAAACCCCAAGTTTCATGCCAACCAGAAACCTCAAATTATGCCAATGTAGAAAACTCAAGTTACTCAAGTTTTCCTACAAAGTGGAAACCCCAAGTTTCCACAAACCAAACTATACTGCACCCAACTTCACACAATATGTTTCCTAAGTCAATGTGGTCACTTCACCGAACTCCAAGGGTGAAAGTCACCCAACTCTATTGGACTCTCTCATTGTGATGTTGTTTCCTTGTCATTGTTCGTTTTCGTTGCCTACTACAATTGAATGTTGCACACTTCACTTCAAAATTTTGCCTAAGTGTTGAAATCTTGTGATATTTCTATTGCACCCATACTTCAACCAACTCTGCCATGTCTCCACATAATGCTATAGCCTTAAGTCTTGAACCGGTTGAGTAGCTAGTCCAACCGTCGCATCCAGTTCTTGAAATGTGCATCTCCATGCCTGAACTTAGTCTTTTATGTTGCTTCTATGTCACTTTTTCCAACTCCAAACACAAAGTCAAGTGTCCAACCCTACCTCACTACTACTGCCATCGTTCGATCTTCATCAAGGAGATCCTCTACAATGTCTAAGTGTCACACTTCAAACCTACTCATGCGTTCGTACTCTTGACCCCCTTGTCATGGTGTTGTTCTTACCCAGGTCATGAACTAGTTGAATGGCCATTCCAACCATCATGATCCTTGAGACTGCACACCCTCATGCACAAATTGGTCACTTCCTTTCGTAATTTGGTTCATCCGCAAAATGATCTTAGAACAAGGAAAAGTTGCCCCTCACCTCATTGTTGTAACACCCTGTTTCCCCCAGTCTGTAAAAATAACTATATTGGCCAAGAACTATGGCAAACTCAAAGATGTGAATGTTTGATTTGACTGAACTTTGCATAAAAGGTCAATGAATGTAGATTATGTTATGGATATGTGTTGCATTCCTGCTGGGAGAGGGATGTGCTAAAAGAGACCACGATGGCTAATGAGAGGTGGTGGAAGGGACCTGGAATGGTTGCGTTAACTTCCACTGAGCCAGTACCGTACTGGTTTATAATTGCTCACAAACCAAAGCAACTCTCTGATCCTGGAATGGATTTCCCGTCAGATTGGTAGGTGGGGAGGCTCATCAAGAGTTAATGAGGGGATGGGGGTGAATCGCCCATTCGTAACAACCCTCAAACCTGAACACGGATGGTGGAATTCACGCCACACACAACCTTGCAGATAGAAATTGACAAGAGAGTAAATGTGGTAAGGGAGAGAGCAGTGTGCGCGACAGGGATCGCGAAAGAGACTGGAGAAACCCTGGAAATGCAGGGAGTTCTGAATACCAGGAGAAGGAGAGTAACCTTCATCCTGGATTATTTTCATGCATCAGGAGAAGGAGAGTAACCTTCGTCCTTGATTTTCGTTGAGTTGGAAGTAAGAGACTGAACCTCAAAGCATCGTGGTCTATCTCGGGGGTGGCTAGTGGTAAATCCGTTTGGAGTCACTGAGCCTACGGTTGGGTGGAAAGGAGCTCCCCTCTCAGCGGTTGCATCATGCCTGGTAGATTGGATAAGTGTTTTATACCTTGTATTTCGAACTGAATATCATGAATACATGCTTATGTTTATATGCCCATAATAATTTCTATGTAGAATGATTGCCTAGTGTGTTAGACTGGAAATAATGGATGCCTATGTATTCTTACATGCTATAGTCGGTTTCTGTACAAAGGATTAAGGTTGGGGCATGAATTCGCTCCACTAAGAATCGTCTTGTTTGCTTAAATCTCGTAATGTTCCGAGAAGGCTCCTCAAGAGTACTCTTTGTTGGTTGTGGAGCCTGATTATCTTCCTGATTCAAAGGTCCTTTCTTTCAGCCGTGTTTATACCCCATGAAGTATTTACACCCCATAAGTATGTACACTCTTCCACGCAGGGGAGTGAAAAGGGGGGGTACCCCCTTTGTGGGGTCTGGGGGGGCTATCCCCCTGGCTGGGGGGTCTGGGGGCAAGTGGACCCCCATTGGGGGTTCAGGGGCGAAGCCCCCAAAGCAAAAATTGCCTTGTAAAAGTATATTGTAATTTCATTGTAAATCTAGACCGTTCATTATAAGGTTGCAGATCTAACGGTAGAGATTATGTTAGGATTTTTTTCCCTAGAAGGCAACCCTCTTTTATGAGGGAAATGTATCGTGGCTATGGTTGATTGTGAATATTGTATTCTGAGAGAGTATATTGTGAGAGAAAGAAGAGGAAGTTACAGCAGGTTTTGTTATAGGTTGTATCCCTTCATTTGTTGGATAATAATAAAGTAAGGACCTGGCAATTTCTCTAGTGGACGTAGCCCACACTGGGTGAACCACGTAAATCTGTGTCTCTCTTGTATTGTGTGTCTTCTGTGTTTTGTTTCTGCATTTGTTTTATTTTATTGCTCCGCGGTCCTATTTTTCTAACAACCGGTATCAAAGCGTAAGGTAACTCGCAGGAAAAGAGGGTTCCTGGTTCGACTAGGAACAATGTCGGAAGATGGAAAGTTTAGGGTCGAGAAATTTAACAGCCAAAACTACTAGTTATAGAAGATGCAAATGGAAGACTATTTATATCAAAAGGATCTATTCCTACCATTGAGCGGAGTAGCAAAGAAGCCGACAGCCATGAAGGATGAAGAATGGGAGATTCTTGACAGAAAGGCTCTAGGAACGATACGGCTGAGCCTGGCAGCATCGGTGGCTTTCAATATTTCGAAAGA
>ML777260.1:372213-392625 GCA_009831015.1 Picea engelmannii | reverse complement strand
AGGGGGAGGGAATTGTAACACCCTGTTTCCCCCAGTCTGTAAAAATAACTATATTGGCCAAGAACTATGGCAAACTCAAAGATGTGAATGTTTGATTTGACAGACCTTTGTATAAAAGGTCGATGAATGTAAATTATGTTATGGATATGTGTTGCATGACTGTTGGGAGAGGGATGTGCTAAAAGAGATCATGATGGCTAATGAGAGGTGGTGGAAGGGACCTAGAATGGTTGTGTTAACTTCCACTGAGCTAGTACCGTACTGGTTTATACTTGCTCACAAACCAAAGCAGCTCTCTGACCCTGGAATGGATTTCCCGTCAGATTGGTAGGTGGGGAGGCTCCTCAAGAGTTAATGAGGGGATGGGGGTGAACCTCCCATCCATAACAGCCCTCAGACCTGACCACAGACGGCGGAATTCGCGCCACACGCAACCTTGTAGACAGAAATTGGCAAGAAAGAAAATGCGGTAAGGGAAAGAGCAGTGTGCGTGACAGGGATCGCGAAAGAGATTGGAGAAACCCTGGAAATGTAGGGAGTTTTGAATACCAGGAGAAGGAGAGTAACCTTCATCCTAGATTATTTTCCTGCATCGGGAGAAGGAGAGTAACCTTCATCCTTGATTTCCATTGAGCTGGAAGTAGGAGACTGAACCTCAAAGCATCATGGTCTAGCTCGGGGGTGGCTAGTGGTAAATTCGTTTGGAGTCACTGAGCCTACGGTTGGGTGGAAACGAGCACCCTTCTCAACAGTTGCATCACGCCTGGTAGATCTGATAAGTGTTTTATACCTTGTATTTCGAACTAAATATCATGAATACATGCTTATGTTTATATGCCCATAATAATTTCTGTGTAGAATGATTGTCTAGTGTGTTAGATTGGAAATAATGGATGCCTATGTATGCTTACATGATATAGTCAGTTTCTGTACAAAGGATTAAGGTTGGGGCATGAATTCACTCCACTGAGAATCGTCTTGTTTTCTTAGCTCTCGTAATGTTCCGGGAAGGCTCCTCAAGAGTACTCTTCCCCGGGGATTACCCCATAAACCTTGGAACCGTGTCGAACCTTTACCCAGAGACTCGACTAAGATTCGGGACGATTGCCCAAGAACCGTCTGAAAGTTCATGCGATTTGGGTCTGGAAACCTTATGCAAGGAAGGATAGCTCTCTAAGGTCTCGGAGTCGTGGGAGTTCGAAGCCCCGAGAAGTTGAATTTCATGATTCAAGCTTAGAAGGGATAGCGAGCCCAATTATAGAAGGAGAGAATACCCTATCATTTGGTAGACGAACGGTCGAAATCCTTTCAGGAATACCCCAGATCTGTCAAGACCGATGGATCTAGAGAAGGAGCGTAGGCGTTAACACCTTGACCCTTTTAGCCTTCGCATGTAGTGATGGGATCCCGGACCGTAGATCCAAGAATGTGACGGAACCCTATTGACCGTCAATCTTAGCCTTTGTATAGGAAGGAGAGTAGTATTTCGCTGACTCTCGAATTGGAGTGGTCAAGGGTAGGGCTACATGAACTCACGATTCGTGAGATTGCGACGTGATTGTGACCATTGGATCCAAGGCACGGGAGAACCGTTGGATCAGAACTTTCTTGTTTATCGCCTATCGGGGGTTCGAAACTTGAGGGAGTTTCTTTTCAATTGTAGAAGTCGCAAAGTGTCGAGCGTCGAGAGCTCGTGCAAACACGTGACCCATCTGTAAGTGGGGACCGTGTGGTTGACAGGTGGTGTAACAACAAGCACCCAGAGAAAGGTGGGAACGGGTGACAAGTGATGGACACATGTCCCCTGGGAAGGAGTCAACCCATTGTTGACTTATCGTATCTTGGGAACTCGCGAAGGAGGAGCATGAGGGCTCAACACTCCAACTTGCGAAGTCGTGAGATGTGAGTAGCACTACTATTTAGCCTAGGAAGCGGATAACCGGTGGTGGACACATGTCACACTGGGAAAGAGTCAACCCATTGTTGACTTATCGTGGCTCGAGGTTTCACAGGATGAAGAAGTTGCACCTTGATCGCTAAGGCCGCGGAACACCGAGAGCCAAGGTCTCGTGTAATAGGCGACGGCGACACAGCTTGTGAGAAGAGTATAGCGGGGGTTGACAAGTGGCGTGTGCGCGTCGCTTTGGCAGAGTCCACGCAACATTGACCTCTCGCATCTCGGGGATTCACGAAGGAGGAGCACGAGAGCTCAACACCTCAACTAGAGAGGTTGAGAGTGGTGCTAGTGTTTGGCCTAGCCTATGGTTACATGTAGCAGGCATTAGTCAGGAGGGAGCCATACCCGTATAGCATCTCGGGTATCAGTGTTTGGAGAAAGGGGAGTCAAGAGTCTTGATTCCTGACTCGCGAGTTGCGAAAGGCGCTTGCGCTAAGGCCAGCTTGTGGTCGTTTGGAGGAGGATAAGGAAAGAGAGGGTCTGCGCTAGGCCCCATAGAAGTCTCGAGGATTCTGTTCCTCGAAGAAAAAGATGAAAAATCTAAGTTGTTGTAGTGGGTGTGTGACAATTTCACTATGAAGTATCCCCAAAAAAAAGTCATCTGCGACAACTTGACTCCATTGTCCACCTCATGGCATAGTTAGCCAATCTACGCCAAGAACTGTATGTCCAGACTATCTTTGCCCCACTACTTCATCACTCGGCCATGTTGTTGTGTCTACCTCTGTATGGCTTGGAATGGTTATACTTCACCCTCAACCATACTGCTCCAAAGCAAGAGAAACGCATATACTCAAGTAATCTCTTCATGTTGCAATCTTTATGTTCACACAATCCTCCAAACGAAGGCAAGTTCTCAACTTGCCTCCTTTCGTCAAGTCACCTCTCTCCAACTCAACATTTGCGATGAATGTGGCCAATGTTCTCACACTCCTCAAACGTCCCAATGAACTATCCAAAGTGCTCCAAGTAGAATGAGTCACCTCAAAGAACCTCCATGCCTTAGGCATGTTCGAACCAATACTTCTGAGTCCAACCAATGACCCCATCCCGGATCTCTGAGTCATCGCACAATCATTTGCAAGTCACCAAGGTGTGCTTTGCCTCATCCAATGTCCCATACCAAAGGCGAGCAAACACCACCCAAGTCACTTGGAATGCGTTCTGCCCATTCAGGTTGACTATCAACAATTCTTGGTCAACTTCTTTGTTGACTCCATCAGTCTACTGGAATGCAACTACATTGCACCTCTTGCAAGCATCCAAACTATGGCACAATAATCGCAACTTTCAAGTCATCACATGACCCAACAAATCTAGCTAAGGAACCAAACACCAAGGCCCCTCACCCATCCTCTCAAAATTGGCATGTACAGACTTCACTGCCCACTTCATCGTAACGACCTATCCAACGCACCTCATCAAAGAGTTAAGAAACTTCCTCAAGCCACCTCCACGGTTGCATCAAAATATTCCTAAGTCCACCACAAGAGTCATCCAGGTAGGTCATCCCAAGCTTGCCACACATTCTCCTTACCAAGGTGTCCCAAACTGCTACAAGACTTCTTCGAATCTGCACCACTTGAGTCACCCTCAACTCTATCAATTCTCACTGCGGAAACAAATTGCACTTGAACCACCAAGTCATCTGATTTCCCTCCAAAGAAATCACTACAACACTTAGAAAATGCAAGAACTTGAAACCAACCATACCTTTTTAACGGCATCCTTTGTTGCAACCATGTTCTAAGTCTGTTGTCTTGGACCTCTGCTTTCCCAAGCAACCAACTCTCATGAACTCGCCTCAACCATTGTTCGCAACTCCACAAATATGCAAGACCTTCGCTACAATACAAGGTTGAGTCCATTCGTCCACTTCAGAAATCCGTCCACTTCATAAATTCATCCATTTCATAAATCTATCTAAGTACAAAACTTTGCATGCAACCGGTCGAACTCGTCGCCAATGTATCTCCATCTCTGCACCTTGACTGCTTCTGCTTCAAAGCACCATGCATCCACCGCTTGATTGTCAAGTCATATTGTTGTTAACCAACTCTTGTAACTTTGTGAAGAGTCACCTCATCAGAAGGCTTTGATCAACCCACTCGTCCAACAACCCAACTCAACTCAACTGATTTTCTCGGTGATGCACGACACGAAGACGTCATGATGGAAATGTGTCCAACCAACTACATGTTGTGAAGCTACTCTAGGTCGCCCTAGGTCATCTAACACACCCAAGTGCTTCACCTTACAACAACCTAGAATTTCTGCCCTTCGCAATCACTTATGTGATCACCCTCTATGTTTCGCTTCTGTGATCACTTTTGCGGTTAGATCTACGACAAGTCGTGCAGTAAATCCTGCATTCATCTACCTTACCCAAGTCCTCGGTTCACCCAATGAAATTTGTGATTGGTCTCTCCAAGGTGTGCACAAGAGGTCTGGCACTGACTTCCATCACACATCAAACCAACCAAGTTTGCCTCTGTGACAAGTTTTTCGATCACCCCCTATCTAAGTGCTTTGTTTTACCACAAACTCTGCTCTCAGTCTGTGCCCAAACCAACCATCCACTGCATCGTCAATCGAACCTATGTTGTAAGTCTAATGCAAAGTCTACAATGAACAAGTTCACTGCATCGAACCGTTCACCAAGTCTACGAACATTCCCACTGAATTTCATTCGCAACAAATTTCCTTCATGTTGCGCCCTATCCATTGTCACCACTATAGTAGTAGAGCGTGCTTCAAGCTTAGATACCATCTATCGCGTCCCCACAGTGTGTCTTATGATTGTACACCTCTTAAGGGCGTGCGACACCACGATGTTTCTCACTTGGTTTCTTGGAAACACCAAGGTTACTTCGTCCAGACTATGCCTCTTCACCTAGAGCATATCCATACTCCATTCTAGGCTACTAGCGAGTCACACTTTTACTCTAGTGCAACTCTTATATACTTAGAGATTTGTTAATTGATTTAACACTTAGTCATATATAAGCATACATCCATGAGAAACAAAGAGAACCATGGAACAAATGAAAGACAAACATGGATATAGTGTTGGCGGCACGAACCATGTCTAATACCCGACTAAGTCTTTGTTATTGTGAAACAATTACAATATGAGCACTATCGACTCAATTTACAATATGGCAGAGTCAAATGACTCACCTCACCTCACCAAGACACTCATACACAGATCGTCACCGAGACTCTTCATTGCAATTGTCTCTGTAGCCACCTGTGGTGCACCTCATATGTACCCCCAACCGCAGACTTGTTGTCTCTTCGTTTTCACAGACTCTATCTCTTTGTTTCCGCAAACTTCACAGATTCTGGTTCTAGCTCACACGTGCCTCCAACAAACCTATGTTTCCAAACTTCACCAAAATCAACCCAAGAGAAGTTCACCCAACTATGCCCAACAAATCCACCTCAAGGCAGCACAAGTCCTCCCAAGTGGAGCGATTTGTCTCCTTGAGGGGCTCCTCCTCTTCGTCTGCCTCAGAATCGTAGAGCTCCCTTGCTCTCCTTATCTTGCCAAAACTGTCTTCCTTGGTTGTGCACCATTGTTCTCTTATAGGCTCTCCAAAGGTCACCATCACAAATTGTCGCGTCCTTTGGGGGTGTCGCACCCCTTCATGAACCCGTGTCCAAATGAATCGTTGCACCCCTTTGCGGACCTGGTCGCCCAAATGAACCCATGCACTCGTCAACCGTCATGCCCCTTGGGATTGGCGCACCCAACCTTGGTGCACCCCTCATGTCGGTGCGCCCCTCATCTCTTGGTCGCTACACACTTCGTCAAGCCCCTAGGCACATTCACATGCCCAAGGCGTCCACTTCCCAACTTGGGTTCCGGAGCAACCCAAAGTTTCGTCTCCTTGAGGACTTGGGTGAAGGTCTCCATGCCCATCTAGTCGAGGACCTTAGAATAGAGAATTTGATCTACATAATTTTTCAAAGTGTCTAGACCATTCGATCACCTGCATGATATATCCAAGTCAACTTCTTGAGTTATGAGTCAATGTAATTCCATACGCTTCCTCAACTATGTTTTCTAGAAATTACCATTCAATGGGTTAATACCCTTGGCATCTCAATATGTTGACTACATAGCTCTTATTTCTTATAATTACAAATGAAGCCTCGTCTAGCTCAACTTGTATTGTCTCTTAGTAGCATTCTTTAGATAAGTTTGAAATCATGGTTACACAACTATGGACCACTTACATTTACAATTGTTAGCTTTGTTTTCTTACGATTTGTGTAGTCCCTTGAAAGTACCACCACATTTCTACATTGTATCCATGGACACATTAAAATTAGCATGGGTTTGGTAAGTGAGTTCCTTTCAACCTTCATCAATAAACCCTTGATGATTCCTTAACAAGTATAAAGTTATGGTTTTTGAGCAAAAAAACACTTGCTTCCCTGGAGAATGGTGCTTTATTTTACAAATATTATAATACTTAGTTACCTTTTGCAAACTAGAAGTGCTCACGGGTTTTATTCAACATTCAATTATACAAAATACCAACAATACCAACTTACATTCTTTAACATGCTTATGTGTAAGCTTTCTTATCATTTATGCCTTATCTTTTCACAAGGCTACCATAAAGGATGATGAGTCATCTTTAACAATGATTTGGGGATTTGGCTTAGACTTATATATTATTCAAATTCTTTATCTTGATGTTTGATTTTCAATTTCAAATGTAGATGATACCATTCAAATTCTTTATCTTGATGTTTAATTTTCAATTTCAAAGGTAAATGATAGCAATTTTCTTTGTAAAGTGGAAACAAATAATATGAAACATATTAAAATTTTCAAAATTTTCATCAAAATTTTTTGTTTGAAAAACTTGTTTTTAAAAGTAATTTCCAATTTTATTGTCATCTCCATAATTTGAATTTATGTTATAAATATTATTACATGTTTTTCATTACTTATATGAACAATTCTAAATACATTAATATTTCAATAATTGACCATTATGTTCTTTTTTTAGAGTTATCAATATATTTTTTCATGCATTATATTAAAAGATAGGCATCTTCAAAAAAAGCCAAAGTTCTTTGTTGATCACATGATTTTTTTTTTATTATGTCTATTACTTTTAAAACTACAAAATTTGGCCAAAATGCAATTTCTGGTAAATGCAAATTGCAACTTTTCTTATAAACTTTATCACATACCTGCAAACAGGTGAGAGGAGTTTAATTTTGATGCAATGTAAAACTAAAAATTTAATTTATTTCTAAATATTTTTTCAAGAAAATTATGTGATTATGAAAATGAATCCTTGCGTCAATTGATTATGCGTTGTAGAAGAAATTCAGACTCATAATGAACTTTTTTTGTTCATCTAGAAGAAGCATTTTCTGTTATGAAAACATTTGGGGTATATTCAAGATTGGAATGAAATTTGACGGGAAAAATATTTATCATTCACTATTTTGTCTATCAAATACAGCTTTTTTTGTATGTCCATCTGTTTAAACCACTAATTTTATTGCCAAAATGTATTTTTGATGGTCAACATAATTTCCAAAATGTCATTAGTTCAGTTTTATAAATTATTATGTATGATTGTTAGGGTCTGATTGGACACTCGAGACTGGATTAATTATACATCAATGTCGTAGTCTAAATGTTCTACGAAATTAGTCTTTTTCGGCGATATTTTCTGGGGATATTTGCCCGAAATCCAGTGAGAAATTGTTAGATCCACAGATTTGAATGATTATTTCTGTATAATCCAAGTGCCCCATAGATTTTTAAACATGCTGAATCCATTTCTGCATTCAGAAATGGATTTTAAACAACAAAAAATAGTGATTTCGTGAAAATTTATATTGTTGGATTCCAACGAAAAAAAACATATCGTAGAACAGTTAAACAATGCCTACATGAATTACTGAATGGTACCAAGTCTTTACCAGTATTTAAGTCGAGCAGCATAGGGATTTGGAAATCGGACCTCACGGAAAGAAACATTCAGTGAACTCTTCAAGTGATTTTTCACCATAGTCAATGCCCATTTTCATGTTGTCAGTTGGTCAAGTAGGTAGACTGTAGATATATCCTTAAATTAAATTATGAGTGGAAAACTGATAGCTGCTTTGCAATGAGAATTGAGGGTGGCTAATTGATATGTTTACTCTCCCAAATTCTCAATTTTCATCAACCATCATATAAGATTTTAGTCACATTTACTATTATAGTGTCCATGTATGTCCTGTTTAGGAAGTAAAACATCCCCGCCTACAACTTTCAACCTCCAAGGCCACCTTTAACATATTCCATTCTTCCATAGTTGAGCTCAAAGCACTCTGCATTTTAGAAGATTAACCAAAGCAATGCAAAGTGGAACTAAATGCTGGCCTCTGCACTAGTATTTGGTATTTGGATTGCAATGGAGACGTGATTTTTGGTGCAGCGATCTAATGGTTCAGTTGGAACTTGATCAATGATAACTTCTCTAAAAATTTGAAACATATTCAGATCGACATAAAAAGGCCAAACCATTGATCATTTAAGTTTTCCCTTATTTTTAGTGGCTCTTTTAGGAGAGGAGAATAAAGGTAAAGGTTACGCTGAATAAATATAAACCATGGCAAAGGTTACGCTGAATAAATTATAAACAATGTAAAGACATTTGGAATCCGTGTGTAAAACTATTTGTAAACCTGTGCAGCGTTGGGGTTTTCTTCAATAGCAATTAACTACCTTAATCCAAAATCTAAAAGGATCTAAAATGGGAATGAAAACTATCTAAGGTTGAGGTTGTACATAAAGTTCGATTATTTCCCGTTCTTCTTCAATATCCTGATTTGAAGTTGTTTTAAGCACAGACACTGCACATTTAGATTTTATGTTTTTATATGTGTTGAATTTTATATGGAATTTGAAATGTTTTAGGAAGTTATTTTTAAAATGCTTCCAACGCTGTTGGTTTAAGTTAAATTTCTCCATTTCATTTTTTTTAACTTAATACTTAGAACAGTGAGATTTGGAAATTGCATGCTCCATTTCTAGTTCTTCAATACAAGAGTAGGATTTAGAAATTACATGCTCCGTTTCTAATTCTTCAATAGAACAGTGAGATTTGGGAATTACATTCTCCATTTCTAATTCTTCAATTATTGAAAGATATTTTTTGAAATCAAAACTTCATTGTTGAATGGTACATTTTTGGACAAAACACTCTTCAGCAGGGGTACATTAACCCAAAATGTCAAAACAAATGTTAGATGGGTACCTGAACCAAGTGCTTTTTAGAGATTTTTTAAAAATTTTGAATCTGGTAAGTCACTCAGAAGAAACCAATGCAAATTTTCCGGGCAAAGCTTCACAAGGGATGCAACTTTTTGGCAAGCTAAGCACACTAGGAAAGAAATACAACATAAAAGAAGTTAGGGCATGCAATATTAGAGGTTTTTTAAAGGATTTTCAGCAACTCTTTTCACCGACTTTTTTTAAATGCCACAAATAGTCAGCGCATTTTGTTATTTTTCAAAAATCTCAAACCACTAAAAAAAACAAATTTTGATATTCATGAAAGATTGCAAAATGATGAATATTTTATGTATTTTTCAATATGCTGAGTTTTGCACCAAGTTTGTTCAAGTCACCAATTTGAATCTCCATTTTTGTTTATAGTTGAATCGTTGACAAGTCCAAGTCGTGTGAATTTGCTATATAAACCCATTTAAAAATTATTAAGTAATTAAAGAGAATTTTAGATAAACAGTGTTTTAAAACAATGCATTAAATATCATTGCACCTATATAACTACAATATAACAAAAAATGATCTTAACACAAATCAAACAAGGGTAGAAAGAATAAAATTGATATGGCTGTTACAATAACATTGGTATATGAGCAATGGACACTATATACCCATGCCATATCCAAACACTAGTTCACACATCAAATAATATGATTACCATATATGTTGGAAACTTTAAAAGCGAGAATAACTTATTTATGAAGATCTTTATCCAAAGGTTGGTCTAATTCCTGTTCAATTTCTTCCATAACAATGACTTCTTCATATAGATTATAACTAGCAAATCCCTTTCCAATCAAAGTTCTATACGTGGATAGGATAGGACTCCCTCTGAAGGAAAATGCAACCTTATTTGGATCATAATTCGTGTACTTGCACCTATTGGTCAGGGCTCCTCGGAGGAGAATGCAGTCGATCTAGTCCATGAGTACATTGATTAGTAAAGATTACTCGTAGTCGACCATTTTCAATAGTGGCAGTTTCTTCTTTTCTCTTATTAACATACTATCATGATAAAATGAAGATACAGTAATTTTGTCATTAAAGGAATGATTTGTTTAAGTAGAATATATATATATAAGAAGCCAGCATAGTTATACATGAATCCATTGATTGGTAAAGAATACTGGTATTGAATCATTTTCCAAGTAACATATTAACATGATGCCTATAAGATAAATATGAAGATGAAGTAATTTTGTCACTAATGGAATGATATTTCTTCAAGTAGAAATATATATAATACAAGCCGGCATAGCTATACCAAAGGTTAATAAAACAACATCCCGTCATCCTCATGAGGTCCAAGAGGTGGTTGATACATGGTTTTGGCTTTTGGTAAGAATTCACAACTTCAACACTCGTTCCCTTTCCCATATGTAAAAAGTTCTGCGAAAAGATCAACCTTTTATGATTGTCAAAACAAAATGAGTACAATAATATGCCTCCCAACCACCCAAAAACAAGTAGTCAGTGTGTTACTGACTTTTGAAGTGACTGACTTAAGAAATAGTGTCGCAAAACCTCTTGAACTAGAACAATAGTCTGACTAATTCCAATCATCACAGGAAAAGCTGCACAAAGTCTACAATAACCTCGAATTCATCAACCAAATTAGACAGACCATATTAATAGAACTTGGGCTTGGACTCTGTGGTTCTACAAGCCAACCCTGTCACTTTACCCATGGCGTTCATGTCTGCTGCATAATCTTTGGCATACATAACCTTGAGATTGACGACCAAAACTGCATGGAATATTAATCAATTATCAAGATATGACCAATAAATAGGTAAATTAACTTTTTCTAACCTATATGATCCATCGTCAGTCTAATATCCAACATAGATATTAACATAAGCATCGCTGAACCTTTAGATCCATTTATGCTTGATAAATACATAGTATGACAAAAAATAGTATACATGGAAACTTCTATAAATAAAATCAAAATATACAAGGGAGTTTTCCATTTCTCTAAACCAAGAATGGAGTTAAAAACAATGATGTTAAATTTAAAATGACTGTATTATAAATTTTTAATAGTTATGTAGGAACTCATTGATATCACATTATATCTAAATGGAATATCACCAGCATAGATCCATCTTAACCCTGGATCTAACAAGTACAGAGAGAGATCAAAAGAAATAGAGACGTAATTCTCTTGGTACTTAAAAGATCCAGGGTTAAGATGGACCTATGCTGATTTATTTTATTATTAATTCTTATAATTATTTTAGGCCCTTTTCTGGTTTTTGTTTTTTATATTATGGTCTGCTATTTTTTAATTTTTAATTTTTACAGACTTCAAATATTTTTCAATTTAGTTTATTAACATTACATACTTGACGCATCTACCTGGGCTGTAAATGCACCTTGCTACTCTCGGTGCAATTAATGACAAAAGAATATGGTTTTGGGGGAATAATGTTCTGCAATTGTTCATAATCGCCATAAAATACTACATATGAAACCTGGTTTATTGAATATAAGGAATAAAGGTGCATAGAAATATCCAGTAGGATGGGCTTTTTTGTCAAAGCCTCAAAAGGGAATCAGTGTAGGATATCACCAATCCTTTATTGGTCTCTATAGTATGTATATAAATTATACTTCTTGTCAATTGGGTTGCTTGAGTGGTTGTGGGATGGAGTGTTATCCTCCCCACCTAGGGTCTATTACCATAAGTGACATGTTGAGCTCATGATGAGCATATTGTTGTAACAGCTTTGAGAGTTATTGTTGACATGACCTTGTGCCATAAAGAATCTAGGGTTTACCATGAGTACCATTCTTGGAATGAGGGGAAGTGCCCGGGGGTATTCCCTAGGATATGTTACCTAGAAGGAAGACAAAAAAATTATAATTGTCAAGTAGAAATTGAGAAAAATAACAAATAAGGATATCAAATTGGAAAAATACTCTCCGATAATTTTGAAAGAAACAAAACAAGGTCTAAAAGTATCTATAGCACTAAATATGAGTTTTAGCTAAGTGGCTTCTTTTCAAAGTCACCAGACTCTACTCCACACAAGACCCATTTTCATCGAAGTGTCAAACTTGACTTTAAACATTGAGAGTTAACTCGATGATGACTTAATGCCATGAGAAATACAAAAAATATAGATTTTCATGAAAATTATTTTTTTAAATTACAGTTATAGATAAGAGATTACATTTAGTATAATGTAAAATATATTGAATATGATGGGAAAATAACATATCCAAACATTGTTGAAAAACTTAATTCCCAGCACCTAGATACTTTACTAACTTGTGTTTTTCTTTGCTGATAAATAAATTACAGCACACAGAATCAAATATATAGGCTGGAAATAAAACAACGGAAGCAAAAACTGGAAAACCAAACTTCACACAACACACAAAAATTTTCCCCTTCAAATCAACTTTCATTAAATAATGACTCCAAGCTTACAAGGGCTGCCCCTTACTAGGACAATGGCACACTAAGGTAAAATACAAGTTACAACAAACCTGGCAACTCAAGCCCTAAGGAAACCCTCTACTGATCTGTAATTGGATGGCCCTATACAAATTGTACGTGCCCAGTCCAGCCTGTGCAGTGCATACATACATGCCCAGTCAAACTCGCCTACGCGTACACACATGCCTATGCTATCTTGCCTTCACGTACGTATGCGCCCTTGCAATCTTTCTTGTGCGTACCTACACGACCTATACAACGCATATATGCGTGCCCAGTATGACATGTACAGAGTGTACACACACGCCCAGTACTTCTTGTATGGCGTTGCTCAGCAGATCTATATGTCCTGTACCTATGACTTTACCTGATGTTGTTGTTAGACTACCCAGAAATATGTCCTTCGATTTCTGGTTGTTGGGTTTTCTCCTCTTGTTGTACTACTTGCACTTCCTCCTTTGGACTCGATCTCTAGATGAAAGTCCTTCATCAATCCGAGATCCCCTTGAATCACAGTCCTTCGTGACTCAAGCACTTGAGAAAAAGTCTTTATTTGCTCCTATGTACTCTTGTTGTGTCTTTCTCCTTCACCTAGCCTTGCTTTTATAATCTTGAGTTATGACCGAATCAAACAACACCCTATTTTCCAAAGTGATTCACGGTTGAAATTAGATCTCACCTCGTTTGAGATCAATGGCTAAGATTTATTTAATTCACTAATGCTAATAACAATAGCATTGGATTAAATTAAACTCAATTAATTAATAAAAGCACTTTACTTTAATAATTCCTTTAATTAAAGTAAATTACTAAGGTTGAAGGCTTTGGACGACTTCCACACATCTAGACACTTAGACCTGTGTGAAAGTCCTGTCTAATGCTACAAACATCAACACTCCCTCTTAGCGAGGAAGGTACTTCTGGAAGAGCCACCTGAAACTAGTTGTCCCTCCGATCTTGGCACAATGTCCCACATATCATCTTACACCATGGCATCCCACCAAACCTTCTGGTCTGTTGCTTCTTAAACACTAGAAGACTCAAAATCAATGATGCTACTCATTAGCACCACGAAATTTTGAAACTTCTTCGAAGGTCTGCTCTCTCTGAATATGCTCCTAAGGGCCTCAACATGCTCCTAAGCATCCCTCAATGTCTGCATGAAACACATGGGTCCCCTGACAAAGTTGGAAGGGGCTAACTTCTCCTCCCCACCTAAAGGTTGACTCCCTGAACTGGAATCCTCTAAACGTTGTTCTCCCTTTGGAGCCTCCTACTCCTCAGCCTTTGCCACTAACATCGGTTCACACACATCTGTAAGATCCAAGATCCCCTTGGACCTATTCTCGTTGCTTGGAAAAGCATCCTTGGCATTCTTGGCAAGTGCACACCCTCTACACATGCCTTGTTACTCAACACTGAAAACTGGAAGACCAGTGACAATCTCCCTCAGAATAGGCAATGCCCTATAGTGCAGGTGTCCCATCCTCCTATGCCATAGCTCACACAAATTGTCATTGTCATGTACCAAGGCCATTTGAACAAGCTTTCCCTTCAACCTATGTAAATTTCCCTCTCTAACCCCAATGCTCACTGATATGTCAGGGCTAGCTCCCTCTGAACATATGAGTACTTGCCCTTTCTTGAACATGATGGCAAAACCCATGTCCTCCATAATTGAAACTGAGAGAAAAATCTTCTTTAATCCTGGTACATATAGCACATCTTGGGCTTCCAACGAACCACCTGACTCAAGCTGGAACAAAATAGTTCCCTGACCTGTCATTGCATACTTGGTATTGTCACCAAGCTCCACATGGATCCTTGATTCCTTCTCCGTCGGACTATTGAATAGCTCTCATGCTTCTGTCATATTTTCTACCCACTGAGAAAAGAAAAATACGGCCAACACCTGCAGCCCAACAACTTTGCCCCTGATGTATGACCTGTTATCCCCCATTCCTAGGGATAACTGAGGAGATGTTGTCTAGAGGCCCTCAGGTTCCAAACATGGAGTATCGAGAGGCAGATGAGCAAGCAGGGGCCCCTATCATACCACACATCACCATTCGATCGATGGCAGCAGCATACACCACACTCAGCTTAGCCAACAGAGGAAATCAGGTCTTGCTTCATGAGGTAACAAGTCTAGTATCGTGGTAAGTGTCATTGTAATATTTGAAACATTTGAACATGTTGCAAAGGATCCTTTCTTGGTTTTGCAAACATTTGCTTGGAAATTATGCCTTTTTCCTTATTTCACCTTGGTGACTCTCATGGTTTCCTAGTAAGTGGCCACCCTTAGGGAAAGGGTTTCTACCGGGGGTCTCCTTGAAGGGTCATCATACCATTCCCGCTCATACTTGCCACCTTCCATCACTTCTTCCCCTCTGTCTCCCCACCTTTTAGGTTTTCGGGCTTATTGACCCAAGAAGGGCATGTACCCCATTTCATGGGAAGAAGGGGCCATTAGGCTCGAAGGTGTCCTAGCAAAAACATCATGCAATAAAGGCTCACCCTGGGATCCCAAGAGCAATGAAATGCTTCTCAAAAAAGTAAGGGACCCATAAAATAAATAATTAATCAATCAATAACACTTTCCAGGGTAGAGCATTTGTGGGCTATGCACTTCCTTTTTAGTGCCTCTTATTGTCTTCAACTTGGAAAGGCATGCAAACCAAGGAAGAGTGTATGTGGGCTATGCATTTCCTTTTTAGTGCCCCTTATTGTCTTCAACTTGGTGACACATGCAAAATAAATTGCTAATAAAAGGGTTTGGAAAAATGTGTCTTAAAAACAAAAAGAGGAAAAGGATGTGGCTAGCCCTCAACAAAGGCGCCCAAAAATGATACAATACGAGCCCTTACATGTCATGAAATCCCATACCTAGAAGTCTAACCCCGTCCACCTCACATTCACTACATGATTTAGAAAGGTTTCTCCTTGGGAACATCCTCTACTTGAGGAATTGGTTCACCCAATTGGGCATTATGACACCCCTCCCATATCTAAATTTAGCAAGTCGCATAAGGTCTTTGAGCATTTGTTTATTTTGAAAAGGGTGGATTTGATGCACATGTGTGGGTAGTTCTTTTATTAGATTTGGCTTACTTGGCATGATATTGTGACTTGCGGACCCTTGGAGGGCGTACTTGTTTGTCTTTGCAGGACCTTGACAGGTGAAAGTTTGGTCATGAAAGCACAAGGTCACTTGGACCTTCATTTGGGGCATGAAGTCCATTGGTTGGGTGATGCGCCCCCTTCTCTTGGCACACATGGAGACAAGCTAGATGATGAATGTTGCCTTTGGAGGCATGAGAGGGCACCTTGGAGAAGGAAATTTTGGGCTCAACTTTTGGCCTTAGAGGCTCAAAACGTCATTTCCTAGAATATGACGTCATACTTGGAGGGCTACGATTTGGTGATGTTGGACGATTTGATGATGACTTGGCACATCTAGATGAAGGAAGACCCTTGCACATGGAGATTTGGCCTTTGGAAGCCCAACGTCTCCCTAAAGAACCTCAACATCTTGCTCATTATGCCAAAATGTCACCCCTAAGGGGTATGACGTCATCATTTAAGGTTTTACTTTATGTAATATATGAATTTTAAGATGTAAATGGAAAAAAAGAGGTCGGCCTCCCTAATTTCATGTTGACTTTTTGAACTGTGGACAAAGGATTTTAGGTGACCTCATATAAAAACCAGTCACCCCATTGTCATTTTGGACATAACTCACTTGATAAATACATATTGTTGGCTGAAATTTTCGCCCTACTTGGGCAAGGCGCACTATCTCTTCTTGGTCTCTTTTGGATGCTAGTACTTGTCTTTTGGTGATGAAAATCTAGGCACTACCTCTTGGATGCTTTGTTCTTGCTTTGTGGTGGAATATTCTTGGTAGAGAAGGGTTTTACTTGCTATCTATTGGAATTGGTAAGGAAATTTCTGCATATTGTTGTTATTTCTTCTTGTTTCATGGTTATCATTGTCTAAATCCTTAGAGGAGTATAAGGGCATACACCCTCCACCAAGATCTATCATTTTGTCATTGAGTAAGCTATTGCTAAGGTGGCTAGGAGGAGTAAAAAAGCTTACACCCTCCTAGATTTACCTTGCTAGATTTGTTTTCCCTAGGGAGTAAAAAGGCTTACACCCCTAGAGAAGTAACAAACCTAGCTCTTACACAAGAGACTCCATAACCGAATTGATAAGGCACTAATCTACTTGCATTGTGTTAGAAATAATAGGTGTGCTCGTTTAACCATAGACAATATAGCAATATTGTCACCCAACCATAGGCCAAAGCCACCCCCCGAGCACCTTAACCTTGACAAAGAGAATAATTCTAGAAGAAAACCCTAGATCCAAAAGCCAATCAAGATAGCGTACCACTCTCCAAAGCTAGCGTACCAAGCAGAAAATCCAAACCATAACCAAGAGAAAGTCCAAGCCTAAAACCAAAAATACTAGTTGAAGTAGTTGCAACTGCAACTACTCTCCAAACTTGCGCACTTACTGAATTTCTGCAGTTGCGAGCTGTGTATGTCCATATGAGCTCTGGCATCCTATATTTATACTGCTCTTTCTTAGCTATCCGAGCCGACTTCTCTTTCTAGAGGCTAAAGACTCAATATTAATTATTCTCTTTAGTTGACTTGTCTTCTAGGGTTATGTCCAAGCCTTTTAGGGTTTCTCTTGCTTCCCAGAATATGCTAGTCTTGTCAAGGTTACACGTGGAGGTTAATACCTTCTACAGCTACCATAATATCAACACTCCCTCCTAGCTAAGGAGGTATTGAAAGCAACGGTCTTGAGCACAACATACCATTCAACCGGTAGCATCATCATAGCCACACAAGCTATCTCGTGATTAAATCACGAGCACCATCATTACTATCAGTATCATCTGATAGCATCAACTGCATCATCTCTTGAAGCCATACTTCATCTGAGTAATCAGGCATGATGTTGAATAAGTCACTCACTCCACAGAGTGATACAAGAACTATTCTTCTAATCCGAACATATGTCCTAGATATATAATTGTTCCAAGTTCCAACAAATGTTGGAACTTACACCATGGGCTACAAGGACTATTCTTCTAATCTGGACATACGTCCTAGAAGAATAATTGTCATGGACTATTTTCCGCCTGGAGAATATCTCTCCACCAGCACACTGACTATCCATCTAGCTGGTAATCATTTCCAAAACTATTGATAATCTTCACGACAATCATAACAATGCCATTCAATACAACACGATTGTGTCTATCCATAGAAGTACACAACTACTATCCAGTGGTACACAACCACACCAAGTAGCACACGGCTATTTTACCAGTGACACATAGTCACAACCAGTGGAACACATCCACCACAGTGGCATACAGCTACTGTTCAGAGACATACAGTCTCCACAGTAATCATATCATCTGATATCAACCTGCATAACAATATCATGATACAAACTGAGTCATCTAGGCCATTCTTCCACTCACATCTGTGAGATCTGGAAGAGCATTTGCCCTCAGGAGGTAAAACATCAGCCATGGGCTATCTAGACAATTCTTCTCAAGCATAAAAGAATAATTGTCCCTAATTTCTGAGCCTGGACTATTCACCTAACTGGACCATTCCTCCGACACTAATCATAGTTCAACCTGGAGAGGATGAGTCTGCCCTAGGGAATGCATGTCCCTGATTGTTGAACCTGGACCATTCACCTAACTGGGCCATTCCTCCGGCACTAATCATAGTGCAATCTGGATAGAATGAGTCTGCCCTAGGGAATGACTGTCCGGACCATTTCCTAATGGAAATAATTATCCTGCACCAACCTCCAAAACGAACCATTCTTCGAAACTGCTCACAACTATGAACTTCGAAAGAATGACTTCCCGACGAGGCGGACCATTCTACTTGACCACTACTCAGAGTCACTGCCAAGAAGAATGATTGTCCTAGACCATTCCCCCACACTGGCTACAAGGGGAATCGCTATCTATGGTACATCAGCAATCTATCAAACCATTTTCATTACGAAAATGATTGTCCGATCTAGACCATTTTCCGAACTGGAAAATGCATGTCCGTCAAAAATCTCAAACCACTTTCTGAACTGGAAAGGAACTGCTCATCCTGGACCTTTTGAGTAACCATTATGATACACTATCTTTGTCATAGAAAGTTTTCACCATGCTTCTGATGTGCATGAGAGGCTCTACACCAAGTTGTTTGAATCCATAAAAGGTCTTCTTCCATTTGCATATAAGGGTCTCTTTCTGGTATACCTCAAAACCTTGAGGTTGCTCTACATACGCTTCTTGTTCAATTACTCTGTTGAGAAGAACAGTCTTTACATTCATCTAATGTAAACTCCAACCCATGGATATTGCAGAAGATATAATGGCTCAGGTAGAGGTATGTCTAGTTACTGGAACAAGCTATCATCATAGTCTTCTCCCTCCATCTGGGAGAACCTCTAGTTATGAATCTCACAATGCTTCCATTCATAAGTCTTTCATACACTAATCTTCATCACAACTTCCATTTCTTCTGCTTGATTGCGTCTAGTGGGTTCAAACCTATGTTGCACGGGGACCCGTCCCCCCCAAAAAAAACCTACGTACCCGCCGTTCCCGCGTACCGTGGACTTGGGGACCCTTAGGAAACTTACCCAAATTGTTGGGGACTTCATTGGGGACTCGGGGACTTGTTGGCCGTCCCCAAGACGATCCCGACATATTTCAGGGACATTACGAACTGATTTCAAGGATGTTCTAGGTAGATTTTAGGGATTTTTTTGGGCAGATTTTGGGGATATTCATGGCATATATCTTCAGTGTTGACAATCATGGAAATTGATGATTAGACAATAAGATCTTTTTTCCCATCCATTAATTTTGTATTGCATTGAATCTAAATCTGTTGTAAAAGTTGTAGCTCAAAACATGGGTTTTGTATGATGGGTTTTGATTTGGGTTTCTGGTGATTTAAATATTGTATTTTCAGCAACAAGGTTACAACAAACAAAGTTTCCATGTCAAAAAAACAAGAAATGCAACATTTCAAAGGGTTGATCCTTACGGTTACTGTTCTTGTTCATCTCATTTTTCTAGTCATCTTAGCTTTTACATATTGTACATGGGTTTTCAGGAGTCATTCAATTATAGTGCTTCCACCATCCCAACCTCAAGCATTGTGAAAACAATCAGATAGTAGTGACTTCGATTGGGCACTAAATGTTTGAATAAATTCCTATTCAATCACATTCTTAATCTGAAATATGAATCTAATCTCTTTACAGAACCAAAGTGTTTTATAGTTGTATTCAACACAACCATAAAAATCTGCAAAACCAATTGAGAAGGGAATGCCTTTTATGTTTTAACATAATCGTCATTACCAAGAAATATGAGTAAGAAAAATTGCTATAGAGACATTTCTCATTTAATTTTCCTAAAGCTAAACTGCATTTTGCTCTTATCTAGCATCCAAATGAAATGTCACTCGGCCATTTTCTAAATTGGTCGAGCTTTTTCAGGATTGGCAAGTGTAAGGACTGTGCATAATATTGTATAGTATAGCTTGATATGCTTACAAGCTTGAAGCAACTACAAATGTTTATGGTGAATTTTAATATTTTTTGATATATATATATATATATATATATATATATATATATATA
>ML777260.1:336195-366683 GCA_009831015.1 Picea engelmannii | reverse complement strand
TTCAAGGGGAGTGGACCCACTAGAGTACATGGCTTAAGAGGATTGTTGGACTCTTTGGAGGCTTGTAGGAGGAGCATTGGACACACCTCATGGAGCACCCTTGCATTTGGAGCCTTGCTTGTGGACGACATGACCTTGGGTGGCGCTCCACATGTGTGAGCCTAGATGTGTTATTGTAGGTTGCTTGTAAGGGAATAGGCCCACATATGTATTGTTGGTCTCCCTTACCTCTCATATATAAAGGAAGTGTTGGAATTAATGAGTTCTAGGGCCCCCAGTACACTCTTAGGGTTCTTGGTCTGGGACCAAGCAGTTAGAGCCATGGCAAAAGACCCTAGTGAGAGCCCCCAGTATATTACTAAGGTTCTTGGTCAAGGACCAAGCAGTAAATCCCTAGATGTGTTCTAGGGCCCCTGGATGTGTTCCAGGGAATCCTTGCTCGATGCTTGGATTGATCCTTGGATGTGTTCCTTGGTGGTTGATGATATAAGTCCCTAGATGTGTTCTAGGGCCCCTGGATGTGTTCCAAGGAATCCTTGCTCGGTGCTTGGATTGATCCTTGGATGTGTTCCTTGGTGGTTGATGATATAAATCCCTAGATATGTTCTAGGGCCCCTGGATGTGTTTCAAGGAATCCTTGCTTAGTGCTTGGGTTGATCCTTGGTTCTGTACCTTGGTGGATAAGACCCTAGATGTAATCTAGGGCCCCCAGATGTGTTCTGGGGTATCCTGGTCTGGGACCAGGTAGGTTCTTGGTTAATTACAAAGATTGATGATGTGTGATCTTCTTCTTCTCTTCCGAGGTGGTCCATGAGACCTAGGAGCATCTACGAAGATGGACATGACCACATCATTGATTTTTCCTCTTATGTTGGGATGATAAAAGCTTATAAATTAATCATGAGACTTATGTGGACAGTTTGCCATTGAAGAAGACCCCTTTGACTTTGTCTTGTTGCCTCCCCTTGCTTGAGCCACATCCCTCTTCTTGTTTAATATGGTGTTGGTCTTTTATAGTCACTTTGACTTGATTGACTTTATAATTAATATTTTTATAATTAAAATATTAATTATTATTTTTATTTTATTTATTTTAATTATTAGGTTTTTAATTAAACCTAAAAGGTAGGGCTAAATTAATTAACCCTAACCCCTTCCTAAACTATAAAAGGAACCTCACCCCTCTCTCATTCTTACATTTTTGATGGTTCCTCCTCTAAGTTATCTTGGTTTGAAATTTGTTGCAGCTTCTCTTGTTCTGATTGGTATTGGGTGTGGCCTCCTCTTTTGGTTTAGTTTCTTCTCTTGTTGGATATGTGGTATGGCCCCTACTTGGATCTGATGTGTATGCTAAGTTTTGGGTGCGGCCCTTCCTTGATCTGATGTGTATGTTGTATGGGTGCGGCCCCTTTCTCAGATCTGATGTGTATGTTGTATGGGTGTGGCCCCTTTCTCAGATCTGATGTGTATGCTGAGTATGGGTGGTGGCTCCTCCTTGGATCTGATGTATATGTCGAGTTTAGGTACGGCCCTACTTGGATCTAATGTGTATGCTGAGTTTTGGGTGCGGCCCTTCCTTGATCTGATTTATATGCTGATTTGGGTGCGGCCCTTCCTTGATCTGATTTGTATGTTGATTTGGGTGTGGCTCTTCCTTGGATTTGAGTTTATGGTGAGTTTGGGTTCGACCCTCTTCTCTTGTTGGGTATTGTCTACGGCCCCCTTTAGGACAGTCCATCTTCACTCCTTTCGTTGCCTGTGCCTCTAGTGCCATCAGTATGTTGTTGCTGTCCCTATTTTATGACCTATGCATGCTACCTATCCTACAGCTGGTTGTACCCTATTCAGGGCTTGTTGTGGCAGCCCCAAAACAACTATTTAATTATGTCTATGATAGTAGTAGTACCATACCCTTAGACAGATTTTGTAAGGCTGTTAGTGGTCAACCTCTAGATTGGACAGCGGTGTCCTTGCTTCAGCCTTGTACTTAATGGTTGGTATGTTGGTTGGTTTTCTAATATTCTCCTAAGGTTCTTGGCAATACTGTTCACAAGATCATGATGAGATATGGCCCCGAGGGTTTGATCCATGATCATAAAAGTTTTTTCTGATCGTACAGAAAAGAGGACAGCAATAAGTACCTCAAGTAAATGATGCAGAAGCATTGTTACCAGCGTGCAAGTGGAGGACAACTCAGCGCCCTAGCGCGCGTTTTGAAGTGATTTTGAATTTAAAGATGGCATATCATATAAATATCTTGAAAGGATTGTAATTAAAGTTCTTAAATGTTAAGACGATGAACCATCGCATGAGATCGATGGAGATTGTATTTTCTTTAATGTAGTTAATAACAATACAGATCTGAAGCATTCGCTCTTATCTGTCTGTACCGATCATTTATTGTAATAAACCTTAGTAATTGAAAGCTTTTAATTTGATAGGATAGCACTAAGGTAGTCGGAGGGAAAGGCCCTATGAGCTCTTTTTGTATAAATATGTGTATTGTTGCCCAAATGGGGTTGTTGAAGGCTGTTGAAAGTTATTTGAAGTTATTATTGTTGAGACTATTGAAGCTTATCAAAGTTGTATGAACCCATGTACATATCATTTGAATGAATATAACAGAGAAGCGTTGATCCAAAATGCTTGGTGTTGTTGTTACTGTGTCTATCTGAATGAATGGTAGGCTTTTTGTTTAGTTGCAATTCTTTGTTATTACTTGTTCATATGTTATGAATGCATTACATGGTTGAATGTATGAATCTGTGAGGATTAGATAAGTTTCAAGTGTTTGTCTTCTATTAGCTCATGCAAGGAGTGCATAGTGTCCGCAAGGTGTGCGTTGACAGAGTCTAGTGTGACTCAGAAGCTCGGGAGAGATAACGTGGAGCTTTATATGCAAGGTGTGCATAGTGTCCGCAAGGTGTGCGTTGACAGAGTCTGTTTTGACTCAGAAGCACAGGAGAGATAACTTGAAGTTTCACTTGCAAAGAGTGCAGAGGACCACACAAGGTGTGCGTAGGCTGAAACACACTCAACGTCATATTGTTCAGGAGGAACAATCAAGTTGTGTAAGAACTGTTGCAAGGAGTGCACAATTGCCCACAAAAGGGTTAAGTGGAAGAAACATGTTGCAAGGTGTGCACAGGGTCGACTTTTGGCTAAGTGTCAAAGGAGTCATCTTGAAAAGGTGCGAGGAGTAAGTGTCGAAGAAACATTCGGAGAAGTTTAGAAGTTTTGAGGAGGAACAAGCTCAGAAGAGATAGCGGATGGAAATTCTTCAGTGGGGAGGAGCCCACTGAATATTTTCCAATCAACGAGCAAGATCCATTTGAAGGAATTAGGATCTTTCCAAACCGTGAGATCTGGGAAAGTTGCACAGAGGATAGTCTTAAAATCCTTCGACACTTCGCGTATTCGGAGGTTTGAAAGTGTTTAAGGAGCAGGATCGCCAAAGTCTCGAAGGAGCGAAGTTAAATCGAAGTCGTCGGTATCAAGGAGGATATGTGGCAGCAGATCAGAGAGTCCGGGAGATAAAGCTCCAGAAGATTTGCATGGAGCAAAGAGCAATTTTCGCGAAGTCGCGAAGGCCGAAGAAATCTGGACTGTTGAATCCAGAAGGACACGTGGCGGAGATCCGCGTGTTTCGAAAGAAGATCACTTTGGAGAAGAGTCTATGTGGAGTGTACAAACCTCTCGAAGCCCGAAGTAGCAAAGTAAATTGTGGCCATCGATCTAAGAGGGACACATGTCATCAAATCGTGGAATCCGGAAGAGTGCACTCCGGAAAAGAAAGGAGGAAATGGATTCGTTGACCATAAGTCGTCCGAAGCTCCAAAGGTAAAAAGTTAATCCTAGTTGTCAGTGGTTTGGACATGTGGCATCAGATCTATCACTTTGGTGATACGACACTTCGGGGAAATTGGATAGTAAAATTCCGAAGGTCGTAAGTCCCGAAGGCCGGAGTCAACAGGAGTCGTTGATAAACGGAGGGACGTGGAGAACGGAGATTCACTCCAAAGAATAGTCACTCCGGAAGAAGTGAAGTGCGAAGGCATGAGAACTCCCGAAGGCCGAAGCATCGGAGTTCATCTGAGCCGTCCATTGGAACAGGACGTGTGGCGGAAGATCCGTCACTCCGAAGGATTGACACTCCAAGAGAAAGAGAAGTAGGGGAGTGTTGACCGAAAGTCATCCGAAGTGGGGACAAGGGACGAATCTTAATCGTTGATCGAGGTGAGCACGTGGCGCTGGATCCGTAACTCCAGGTGCGAATTACTCCGGGGAAAAAGGCGTTTGGAACATTCGGAACTCCCGAAGCTGAAGTTCCGAAGTAAATCACAGTCGTTCGCTGTCGGAGGAGCGTGGGCAGTAGATTTTTGTCCTGGTCATTTCGCCAGACCGGAGCTCAGGGAATTGAGAGTTAGTTGCACTCGAAACAGTTGAACCCCGAAGTCACGAAGGGGGCTAGTCGAAGGTCATAGCCCGTGGTCATAAGGAAGAAGGGCCTAGCAAAGGAGCTAGTGCTCGCCATTTAAGAGTTACCAGGGGCACCAGAGAAAGGGTGCACAGGTGAAACAAGCCTGCGTGGGTGACCAAAGGAGGCCTGTGTGAATAGATTTCAGGGTCTAGGAGAGACCCAAAGAGTTGATTCGGCTCAGTTTATTGAAGATCCTTGACCAGGAGGTCGCGCAACCCCGAGGAGAGAAGGGGGGTTGCATCAGTGAATTTGCTCTTTGTTCTTGGCTAAGGTAATGTTTAGATCTATTATTTGTTCAAGTTAATGTCTAGAATTGTTTCTTGTTCTTAATAATGATTAGATCTGTTCAGAATTGTTTTTCTTTAGTTCAGATCCATCTTTGTGATTGTTTTACTTCAAAAATTTTGAATTAATTGTTGATTCATATCTACTATAGTAAATGAAAATAAAAGAATATTTTTGATCTAGTTTGTCCTTAATTTCTAATAGGAAGGAGACTCCTTCACTCATTCATTCATTCTTGTGTAGAGATGTGATCAAGAAGAGTGCACTACTCTCTCTCTCTCTTTGATATTCTTTTGTACCTTATATCTCTCTATTTGATCTTCTTTTCTACTTTATATATATATATATATATATATATATCTTGGAGTGGCTAGGGTTTCTTCAACTTCTTGGAGCATCTCGAAGACCAAGTTTAGGGTTTCATACCTTGACTTGGAGATTAGGATTTTGAGATGAAAAGTTAGGTTGTAGTCGTTGAAGTAAAGAAGAAGTGGAAACATCTTGCCTTGGAGGACATGCTTGTGCGATGCATGCTTGTTGGATCTCCTTGGTTGAGCTAGGGTTTTCATTGCTTTCCCTAGCTAGGGTTTTTGAGAGCTAGAGGATTGTACTAGCCTTGTGATAAGGCTATGGTGTGTACATGCACTTCATCTTTATGCATATTAATGAAGTTTCCAACTGTCCAATACTTGCATAATTGCAGATTAGATTTTCAGCCATCTATTTCTTCATGGTTTTGTAATTTCCAACACTCCTGTTTCGTTGATTTGACATAAGTTAAGTGTGAATGTGTTTAGTGATTTAACATTTATATTGAAGAAAATAAAGGGCAGATTTGTTGTTGTATTTACAGTTGTCATAAGAGATTTTTAGATCTGTGATATGCATGATAAGATTCTGTGTATGATTCAGCGTCGGATGAGGAGCATGAGGAGGCTCCTGAGACTGCGGTGGCGCCAAGGATTCAGTCTCGCATTCTGAGAGAAGAGAGCGAGTCTCTTCTGAGCACTGGCAAGAGGCTCAGCCAGGTTGATCGAACCAATGCTCAGGATGAAGTGGATTCTCCTAGGAGCTCAGGGTTCCGAGTTGTTGCCAAGAGAAAATCTTCTAGTTCGATTTTTGTGCACGTGTTGAGGATGGCTCCAGGTTCAGAGGGAGCTCCTACATAGCACAATGTGATGGAACCAGATGATAGTGATGGCAGCGAGTACTTCCCTCGCTAAAAGAGAGTTTTATCTTTTTAGCTCGAGAGGTACTCCGCATATTTTGTCTTGAATGCGGATGTAACCTTATATTTACACTACCAGGCACTTAACTTTGTAATGGGTTTTTATAAAATTGTTATAAAGTGGTTATTTTATTAAAGTGACTTTTTAATAAAGTGTACCTTCTAATTTTAAAGTGACTTTATTTCATAAAGTGCACTTATGTAATAAAGTGAAATTACTTTAATATTTTAAGTGATTCATTTTTGAGGGAATGGATCATGACCCTTGATCTTGAAAAGGGCAAGATTAGATCTTGGCCTTTGGATTTAGGGTTGGGGAAGGTGAAAAGACACTTTGGAGGGAAAATGTCATTTTCAGATTTATAAAAGAATGCATTGGGTAGTGTGCAAGACACAACGAGTGAAGGAGATTGAGAGAGATTTTTCGAGAGAGCTTGAGAGAGGAAAGTGAGCAGCTTGGTGGGCACATTTCCCAAGAAAAGGAGGGCACAAATCCCAAGGCTATTTTTCTTTGTGAGTGCAATCCTTATTTTTTGTTGTTGGGCCGTACTGTACAGATCTGTACAGTCCGTAAATCAAGAAGAGGGCACAATTTTCAAGGCTGTCCTTTGGCATGAAAATCGAGGCAAATTTTTTGGAGATTTCTTGTTGTTGTTGGGCCGTACTGTGCAAGTCGTACAGCACTCTGCTGGGCACGGTTTTCTACACAGATTTTGAGGAGGCCGTACAGTTGTACAGATTTGGGCACGTTTTTCGAGGCAGAAATTTTCTGGGACAGATTTGTTGCTGTGAGGTATTTCTTCTTGGCTGAAAGTTGTGAGTATGTCGTTGTAATGTACTTTCCTGAAGCAATAAATAAGATCTCTCTCTCATTGGGTTTCCCCACATTGGGGTATTCCCTGGCATTTGCCTAAATTTCTGAGTTTTTTATGGGTTATTGAATGTTGTCCATTGTGTATTTCCAATGCACATTTGCTTAAAAATGTGTATTTCTGCTTATGGTAATTTCTGAATATGGGTTTGAGACATTTCGGAAATTCATGAAAGACAGTTATCTCTAGGTTGCTCAGTGTTTGACAGAAATATTAGCTTGCTAATTTTTCTCATTAAATTTAACAGTATGGACAAAAGCCAGGGGGAACGTACAACCTCTGTGAGTCAAACCAAAAGTCAGGACGAACGAGATGCTATGTAAGTCTAATGCAAAAGTCGGGGGGAACGTACAACCTCTATGAACACAGACTTAGTGCAAAAGTCAGGGGGAACGTACAACCTCTGTGAGCCTAGTCAAGCCTTGTGAGCCATGAGCCTAGAAAAATTTAGGTTGAATATAAAATTCCTATGAGCTAGAAACAAACGATATTCCTAATATTGCAAATGATATAAATGTATTGATCTAGTGTGTTGGCACGTGTAACATTATCCACCATGAAGAGAAATTTGAATTGCCTTGTAAAGAGTCGAGTTGTAGAAGTCAAAGTTGCATGTCTAAGTCAAAGACATTGTTGTCAAGTTGTTGCATGGTACATTGCATGTTGCATGCATGTCTAGTTGCATGTTGCATGCATGACATGTGCATGCTAAGTTAGTACGCATGCATGCTAAGTCAAGAGTGAGTTGTAACTGAAGTCTCAAGTCTAGCTCTAAATTCGAACTAAAGTGTGAAGCTGAGTTATGTTAAAGCATGCAAACAAGTTCCTAATTCGAGCCATCCACTTCTCCTCTTCACTCCTTTATAAGCAGAGGTCGRCCCCTCTCTTCTACACAGTTGTTATGCAGCGCAAGAGTGAATGAAGWGARTCRGTCTGCAGGTGATTGAGAGTGGGCAGCAAGCATACGAGTCTGYTGTATACACAGTGAGGAAGGACARCGAATAAGTACTGTTTATATCAGCAGCAAGGACAGCAAATAAGTGTTGTTTACATTAGCAACAAGGACAGCGAATAAGTGCTGTTCATATCAGCAAGAAGGACAACGAATAAGTACTGTTTATATCAGCAGCAAGGACAGCGAATAAGTGTTATTTACATCAGCAGCAAGGACAGCGAATAAGTGTTGTTTACATCAGCAGCAAGGACAGCGAATAAGTACTGTTTTATATCAGCAACAAAGACAGTGAATAGTGTTGTTCATAACAGCAGTAAAGGACAGCAAGTATTTTGTTGTTTGCTGGTCATACAGTCAGGTTTTCTTTCATGGTGCATTGTTGTACTTGACCTTACATATTATTAATGTAATAAAGGAATATCGTTTGCTGGGGTTTTTTTCCCTGTACAGAGTTTCCCTAGGGTATATGTGTTGTTGATGTGCATGCTTACGTATCTACATAATTATTGTTATTCAGTTATGATTCTATATTGTTGAAATGTATTAAGCTGGAAACAAAGTGTTGAAGAATTCAAAGAAATAATCCACTTAAGAAATCAAGCTCAAAATTTAACAGCAACTACATCCAATCCCATCTCCTTAGATGGAGTTCAACAATCTTCATCAAATAACTAGCGACAATATCTATCTTGCCCATTCGTGTGACTCTAAGATTATTCCTCGGAAGCATCTTCCAATTGATGTTATCACTCCGATGTAGAGTGGCTAGAGCATCAAACATCTTGTTACCAGTTGTCTTTTCGACGATGTCAAGGATCGAGTGATCCTTCACTAAGTCAAGGATGCCTCACTTTCCCTTGGTTGTCTTCTTGTCATAATCTACCAAAAAGGAAGCATTTGTAGAAGGTGTAACCTCCTTCTCCATAAGATACCAAAGCTTGTGCTCCTCCAAAAGCATAAACAACTGACACTTCCACAAGACAAAGTTGGAAGGGCCTTCCACTCTGTCTTTGTTTCTAAGACTAAAGGTAGTAATATCGTTGCTCTTGGAACACATTGCTAGACAAAACAAACCAACAACCTAATACAACCTATCACAAGTCCACAGTGCTTTTCTCAAGCATAGATCTAGGGCATCCCACCCCTAACAACTCCCTATCCCAAGTAGAATCCCTACTATCCATACATCAATTCCTAGAGGGTTTCAAAAAGCATGTTCTTGTACCATATTAAAATTTCAATCCATGGTAAACAACCCTGCAACTATTTTTTTTCCGAGAAATATGTCTTATAGACTCCCTTTATTAAGTTGTTGCGCCATGAGGGGTGTATCTATGGCGTCAAAGTCACCTAGGACTTGCACCTAGCCTCATCCACACCCACTCAAGGAATTTGAACTCTGGTCTCCATGTTAACCTTAGAAAGCTGAAAATTTTAAAGAACACTCAAAACTACTTCTAAAGCTAGATATGAAAACACATCCGCTAATTAAAAAGCACCGACCAAAAATAATAAGAATTTGCAACACTTGGAAAATCATCTTTGTTTTTCTTTATTAACTCAAGGAAAATAATACACATACCTGTTAGATTTTTGGGTTACTCCAAAAGTATTTACACCATGTTTGGGGGTGCGGGTTTGGGGGTGCTTCATGAAATTTGGGGTATATGGTGTATATTCAACCCTGGATGGTTCAAGATGGATTATAGAGTGATAGATGGTCCGAGATGGTCCATGATGGATATGCACAGTTGAAATAGCATGCTCAGTAGATGTCTGACCTCAGTTGATTGCAAGCTTAGTGTTCTTCCCCTTGTTGTTGGAGATCTCTTGCAATTTGGTGGACGCCCTTCATTGAGGCCTCATGGAGGAGCCACTTGTTTAGAGAGGGCCCTATAGAGGATGTGTAGTGTTGTGCATCATGGAGGAGGGTTTCAAGCCCTAAATGGCATGTGACAACTTGGTTTCCTATTTGGAGGATTGGAGATGGCTCAAGGATGCTTGGGGCTTCAACAGTGTTCTTGTAGGGGGTAGTTGACCCAATGGAGTACACTACTTTGGAGGATAGATGGAGTTCGTAGATGCTCATGATGGAGTGGTGTGGACTTGCCTTATGGAGCTACATAACCTAGGAGTCATTATTGTGCATGGCGTCACCATTGTTGGCTGGAGCGTGACACTTGTACTCTAGAGTGGACATCTCACTACTATGGCCTACAAGGGCCATGTAGGTTGCTTGTAAGGTCTTAGACCCACAGAGTATTATTGTCGCCCCTGCCTCTCAAATAAATTGAGGGAGAGAGTCTTTCCATTTATCTTCATTTGTATCTTTCTCTTTGTATTTGTCTTCTTTGATAGATTTGCTAGGGTTCATGAGTTCACGAGGAAACCCTAGGAGAAGCTATGGAAGGGAAAGAGGACATCTTGGTTTGGAGTTTTCTCTTGTGACTAGGGTTTGCTCTTATGGAGAAGACATTGGAGATGATCAAACATAATCATTCACTCACTTCTATTCACTCTTGTGATGCGATGTGACTAAGAGAAGAGAGTGTGCATTTCCTCTCCTCTCTGTTAAGTCATCACTTGTGCTTCTATTCTCTCTCTCTCTCTCTCTCTCTCTCTCTCTCTCGAGGCACTAGGATTTCTTGGTCTTCTTGGACTTTCTTGGACTTTCTTGGAGCATCTTGGAGTTCTAGGGTTAGGGTTTATCCCTAGGAGATTGGAGAATAGGGTTTTAAGACAAAACCTTAGGGTGGATTTGTAAAAAAGAGAAGAGGAGGGCATCTTTCCCTAGAGGTTACGTTGGAGAGATTCTTGCACTTGGATCTTCTTGGTTGAGCTCAGTGTTTTAAAACTCAGACTGAGTTGACTCGAACTCAGTCAACTAGACTGAGTTGACCACCACCGCCTGTATCGACTAGGCCAATGGATCAGTTTGGAGGAACGGTTTGGTACCGAACCAACTGAGTCAAAGTCTAACGCAGCCAATTCGATACCAAATCGGCCCTACTCGATTGAGTTGGTACCTACTCAACCAAGCAGCTATTGGACCCCACTGTGGCTGACTTGGCAAGCAAAAATCATTTTTTATTAAAAAAACAAAAAACCTAACTCCTAAACCCTACCAACATCTTACATTGGAGGACTCTCAATTTGCCTCACACAGTTTGACCAAAAATGATGGCAATTAATGATAATGGTAATGTTAAATTCTTAAAGTAAAATTTGAAGGAAATGTCAACTTTTACTTAAATTTTTAACATTACCATTAATTGTTTCAGGATGTTTGAGAGTGGTTCCAACCTCATCGAACTTCATATGGAGAAAGTAGAATTCCATATCCCATTCAAAATTCAACAGACTTGACAATTTTCAAGATTTCAAGATTGGTAGGATTGTAACATCTTCATTGGATTCTATCAAATATGAGTGGAATTTAATCAAGAGCACCAAGCCCTTTATGTACCTTGATATTGGTGCTATTGATTGTTGAACTCCTCTATCATGGCCTTAGAAAAATGTACCCTTCACTCAAACCAAAATCACTAATTAGGCATGTTAAGATTTTTCAACCATATTATAGTCCTTGGATTAGGCAATTTCATCAAAATAGGGTTGTGTTGACTAATGTCCCTAGAGGATTGAGGTAGAGGCAAAGGCTAGACGAGGCAAAGAGTGATACTAATGATGAGGATCCCAATATAAGCGATGGTGGAACATTGTTTGTCATTTTAAATGTTCTTGCTCATTTATTCATAATGCTTTCTTTCAAAATTTCAATAATTTTTTGGAATCATGGTCTGGAATCTTTAAAATATAATTTTTTCATTAAAATTTAAATATTTTATGTATTTTTTAGTAAACCAAGTAATTGAAATCAAATCAGTCTAATTCAGTCCAAGTCTGAGTCGAAGTTTGAGTAGACACTCAACCAATTCCAAGTCCAATTCTAAACTTTAGAAACACTGGTTGAGCTAGAGTTTGATGATTTGCCCTAGCTAGGGCTTTTTGGATAGTCGTAGTTTTTGTACTAACCTTGAGAGAAGGTTATGGCATCTGCTTGTACTTCATTTTGAGCTTATATATGAAGTTCCCAAGTGACAAGCCAGGTATGGAAGAATGCGTAACTCCACACTTGTGTTATTGCATTAACTTAAAACTCAATAAATATACAATAATTGATTGTTGGTCTTCCTTAACAATTGACTCTTCCTATCACCTACAACTCTTCATATTTACAATTTATGTTACAAGTAACGCAATCCCAAGGATTGTGTGTCAACATTTCCCCCTTGATCCGAAGGGGCATTTGTGAGTCCAAGCATCATTTTGAACTTTTCAAATTTTTCTCTTCCAAGCACTTTGGTGAAGATGTCCGCAATTTGCTCATTTGTGCAACAATGTCTCAAGTGAATAATATTGGCCTCTACATGATATCGAATCAGGTGATACTTTGTGTTGATGTGCTTAGTTCGATCATGGAATCTGGGATTCTTGGCCAACTTGATTGCAAAAGTATTGTCAACTAGAAGAGGGGTAGAATTCACTTGTTTCTCCTGCAAATCTTCAAGTATTTTCCTGAAACACACAATATCTTCCGTTGCTTCTACAACTGCCACATATTTTGCCTCTGTTGTGGAATCTGTTAGAACTAACTATTTGTGTGATCTCCAAGAGACAGTTGTTGATCCAAGACTCAGGAGATAGCCTAAAGTTGACACTCCATTTCCTTTATCCCCAAACAAAGTCTGCATCAAAACATTCGATCACATTGAAGTCATCCACCTTAGAGTACCTGAGTCCAAAATCTTGAGTTCCCTTCCAGTATTTTAGAACTCTTTTTGCAATAAACCAATGTCCTTCACAAGGCTTTTGCATGAACTTGGAAAGAATCCCAACAACAAATGAAATGTCCGGTCTGGTGGTAGTAAGATAGATAAGACTTGCCACAAGGTGTTTGTACTTGGTTGCATCCTCAAATTCATTCCCTTCTTTTGATGTGAGTTTATATTTCTATGCCATTGGAGTAGAAACGAGATTACACTTGGCCTTGTTGCAGGAGAAAATCAAGGAGTCTAGGCAATTTGAGCATGATGGTGCCCATTCCCAAAGGTTTGAGACTCTATTTATCTGCAAAAAACACTACGCCTAGTGTTTTAAAAAATGGTCAAACCGGAACCGGAACCGGCCGGTTTGACCGATTTGATGGTCGACCGGTTTGGTCCCTAAAACCTAAAACCTAAGTAACAAAGAAGTACTTGGCTAATGTTTTCTCATGCAAGTAGGAGCTATAAGGTGTTTTGGTGTGCAGCTGAGGATTATTTTGCCTTATTATATTTAAAGAGGTCCCCACCCCCTCCATTTCACCCACCATAGTAATTAATGGTAATGTTAAATTCTTAAAGTAAAAGGATGAAAATGAAAGATAAATTTTTAACTTTACCATTAATTGTTTCAGGATGTTTGAGAGTGGTTCCAACCTCATTGGACTTCATATGGAGAAAGTAGAATTTTAGGTCCCATTCAAAATTCAACAGACTTAACAGTTTTCAGGATTTAAAGATTGGCAAGATTGCAATGTTTCCACTGGATTCTATCATGTATGAGGGTATGGAACTGACATTTATTCAAGAGAACCAAATCCTTTATGTACCTTGATGTTGGTGGCATTGATTGTTGAACTCTTTTGTCACGAGTACGACCCCAGTAAAAATGTACCCTTCACTCAAGTATAAACTCTTCTATTAAACTCTTCTCTTTGTCGTCATGTCTGGTGACTTAGTAGTGTATGTGCACACCAACCTTTGTCTTATATACAAGCAGAGAGAATAGTGGTTGAAGGGAAAGACAAAGATGTGGGATGTGTTTTATGATGATATGGGTTTGAACAATAGTGTTGAGTTGGCATTAGCCAACTTGGATCTTAATGAACTAGTGCTAGAGTCGGTCACTTTTGATGATGGTGATCCTCTTAAGCGGTCATCCTCCAGAGTCCACATCAACAAATGCACAGATTGCATTGGATATAGGGGAGGAGGAGGAGGATGGAGGAGAGAGCAGTGGTAGTGATGCCAATATTGATGATTATGACATGGAGGACTACTGACGGTCACGACTCATGAGCTATGAGATTCTTCCATCTACGGTTCTAGTATCTACCCTATGGCTATTTTGTATTTGTCATTGGCATGCCCACCTATAGTATCAGTGAATCTAACGTAGTATGTTATTTGATGTTGTAGAGGCCATTTAGAGCCTCCTTGATTATGTATTTATGTTCCGATCTCTAGATATGTATTGCACTTTGTGTTATTTTGATATATTCATGAGCAGACTTTGGATATGTTGTCTCTAATTGTCCCTAAAGCTTTGGAAACATGATTTTAAATCTTAAAAATATTTTTTTTTCGTTAAAATTTAAATATTTTATGTATTTTTTAAAAAACCGGTTCATTGAAACCGGTTCATTACCGGTTCTGGTTCAGGTTGGACCCTCGACCGGTTCCAGTTTTCAAAACTATGACTACACCATATACATTGTCATTAAGCTCTTCAAAGAAGTCTCTTCGGAATGTCATGTGGGAGATTGCACATGTGTCAAGAAGCCATGCATCTCTCCAAGAAGTATATGAAGTGTTAAACAAATGTTCAGTTACTCCTATATTAAAATGGGCAACAATGTAATGAGCAGATCCGGGTGGTTTGCCTTTTATTGGTTCTAAAGTTTTACCTTTGTCTTCTTTCTGATTCTATCTGTCTTCTTTGATCTTCTCCCATGGAACTCAACAATTATTCGCTTCATGTGACCCATTCCTTTTGCAACGGGTACAGTGAATATTGGATCTATCACCTTGGTTGTGTCTATCGCCCTTGCCTCTAAAAGCCTTTCTTCCACATCCTCTTTTGTTGCCTTCTCCTCTAGAAGAATCATGTGGTTGACTCTTCTCTTTATGAGCAAGGCACACGGTCTCGTCGATGGAATGAGCTAACTTCTTTCCAAAGGCTTTCTTACGTTCTGCAACTTTTTCCACCAACTTGTCAATTGTGATGGATTTCATTTGACCACTTGCTTATAGAGATTCAAGGTAGTGAGAATATGTAGGGTAGAGGGCCTTAATGAAGGTCGTGAGAGAGAGGTCTATCTCCAACCTAGTGGCATCAATGTCATGCATTATGGCTTTGATCTAAGAAACTAAAGCCATAGGGTCACCATTCTTCAACTCTAGGTTGAACGGCTTCACCATCAGTTGTATGAGTTCCAATTCTGAGTGTGTGTAATACAAGCCAATCAATCTCTTTAAGGTACTATAAGAGTCGTTAATAGAAGCAATATGACGGCTCACCTCTTCGCTTACTGTCGCAGAAATCACAGCATATGATTTCTGGTCTTTGTCCTTCCATATGGCACGTTCTTTGTTTTGATGTAGGAATGGTCGGTCTGCTACTCTTCGACTTTGCTTCTGATTCGTATTTTGTTGCAGCTGAATCGACTTCTTCTTCATTGACGGCTTCACAAATACCATTCCACAAGTCATTGAAGATCAAAGTGCTTTTGATCTTTCTAAACCATCCTTTGTAGTTCTCTTTATCAGTCAGCACTACGCCAACGATGGTAATGAGAGAATGCATATTCTACTACCAGCAAGGGATGTTATAAACCGGTAGAACGAATACAATGTTGGATTGACAACTCTTGAGTTGTTGCATGAGGTACCAATTAAAGCCGACCGGCAATACCTACATGGAGGCACCAGCAATACTAATTAAAACCGACCAGCAATACCAAAATAAAAAATTTGACCAGCAATATAGACCTTCCTCCTCCGAGAAAAACATATCAATGCACAGGTTGCTTGGTTCAAACATTTGAACTAACAGATCGAACAAAAAGGTTATGAATTCGACTCAAAAGCTCATACATATCGCTCTACTACCACTCACACATATCGACCTTAAGGCAATCAAATCAAAATTTTGGAGCGTGAAGGAGCAAAAACTCCAATTAGTGTTTCTCCCGACGAGCTCAAGGACCAACTTCACATTGTGAACGATGGGGGACGGGGGACGTGAAGAGAACGCAAGCGTGAGCAAGGAAAGCTCATGGTTCGACTCCCATTGTGGTCGCACAGTGAATGAGTTAGGATTCTGCGTACAATCGACAAGCGACGAGCGTGAACATGATACCAACAGAGAATAATCGCACAAAGGAGAGAGTGACACACAGAATGGAACGTCGCAAGCAGACTGGCAGAGGAACAAAGGATCGACCATAGAATGCAGAAGGACTGGCAGGGAAAGAGGAGGCATTTTCTATTCGTAAGAGGAAAAGGCAACACCAAGGAATCAAATCACGAAGTTATCCCAGCTATAATACCACTGACAGACCAGGTATGGCAGAATGTGTAACTCCACACTTGTGTTATTGCATTAACTTGAAACTCAATAAATATACAATAATTCATTGTTGATCTTCCCTAACGAGTGACTCTTCCTATCACCTACGACTCTTCATATTTACAATTTATGTTACAAGTAATGCAATCCCAAGAAATTTACCCTAGAAACCATAGTGATATGATAATGATGGAAAGATGCAAAGATCTGATGGCTAATCTTAAGGTGCATCTAATGAAGACATTTGATATGAGTGATTTGGGAACTTATATTACTATTTGGGTATGGAATTCTAGTGATAGTCAAATACAATATTTATGTCCTAGACTAAATTCTTGAAAGACCTATTTAAGAACTTCAGGATGGTTGATTGTAATCTAAGTCACCATGTTTGGCAAACTTGAAGCTTCAAGTTGAAAGTTCACCAAACTTCAAGCAAATTTGAATTTGTTTGTTCAAGTTCACCAAATTGAAAGTTGAACCTCAAGCCAAACAAATTATTTGACAATTGTCTAGTTCGCATAAATTTTGAACAAATTCCCTTGATATTTGTCACCATGTTCAACAAATCGGCAAACTTGAAGCATCAAGTTGAAAGTTCACCAAACTTCAAGCAAATTTGAATTTGTCCATTCAAGTTCACCAAATTGAAAGTTCAACTTCAAGACAAACCTCAAGCTAAACAAATTAGTTGACATTTGTCTAGTTTGCCTAAATTTTGAACAAATTCGCTTGATATTTGTCACCGTGTTCGGAAAACTTGAAAGTTCCGTTGAATTTTCACTATGTTAGGCACAAGCATGAGGTTTATTTCATTTAGCATGTACTTGAACCATAAACAAATGCAACTACACCATACACAAGTGATGCAATAACCAAGATCATAAGAAGAATTACCATGCACAAGAACACAAGAAATATCCTGGGAAACCCTTCTACTCAAGGGAAGAAAACCCAACAATCCTTTGCTATATTCTCAATAGAAGATCCCTCAACCATAAAACCCTAATGCACACAAGAGGGTGCTCTACAACCTTGAAACTAGTGCCCAAGAGAGGTGTGCACTTCACCCTTAAAGGTAGGTCTGAAATTCCCAAATGACAAGTGAAGTGTGTGTTTCCTCAATGGGGAAATCACCTTTATTTATACAAGACCAGACACAGCAATAGGTGTGTCTGTTGGCACAACATGGCCATCCTCGATAACTCAGAAATATAATTATTTATTACAATAAAAATTAATTACCTTTCACATATGATGGGGCCGACTTGTACCCTTTACATCACAATTAGGTTTACAAGTAAATCTTACACTTAGACAATATAGCAAGGGATCCACACGTCCACTAGTGCTCAGCCACTAGGGACACATCTACCTGTGCTCAGCCATAGGGACGTCATACTCAACAGATCTCTATCTCAACTGAATCCACGGGAGAATCATCTAGAGTACCATCTCAAGCCTGACTAAACTGAATCCACAAGAGTACAAAGACAGGAGACCACATCGACTCAACTCTCACACAGAGGAGAACAATACACCCATCACATGGGCACACCCAACAGTGGGGGATGACTCAACTCTCACACAGAGGAAAACAATGCACCCCATCACATGGGCAGACCCAACACTGGGCTCTCTCCCAGGTCGACTCAACTCAGTCACAGAGGAGAACGTATCCTAGAGAATGTCACATGACGCTGCAATCATCAACACTCCCTCTCAACTAGGGAGACATTCTCCACCAAGCCAAGTCTCTCACGGAAGTACTCAAACTTGGTCCTGGCAAGCGGTTTGGTGAAGATATCTGCAATATGCTCATGTGTAGGAAGGTACTACATGTGTACTGCTTTCCTCTGCACCATGTCTCTGATATAATGGTATTTGATCTCTATGTGTTTCAATTTATCGTGAAACACAGGATTCTCAGAGAGCTTCACACAGCTATGATTATCACAATGAATAATGGTAGAATCCATCTCATGATAAAATAAATCTATAAGGAGCTTGCGAAGTCACACTGCTTCGCGGACTGCCACACTCAACGCTATATGTTTTGCTTCTGCGGTACTCAAAGCCACAGAGATCTGTTTCCTGTTGCACCAGGAAACCATGGCAGACCCCAAGGTAAAACAACAACCAGATGTGCTCTTCCGATCCACTGCGCTCCCTGCCCAATCTGCATCGGCATATCCCTGCAATCTCATGTCTACACTAGAGGCATATCTCAGGCCATATCCAACTATGCCTCGTAGATATCTCAATACATGCTTCGCTGCTATCCAGTGAGTCTGTCTTAGCTAACTCATAAACTAACTGAGTACATTCACTACATAGCATATATCAGGTCTGGTGTTAACCAGATACATCAATGATTCAATCAGTTGTCGGTATAGATGAGGATCAATCTCGCCTGAATCAGTAGAAGCCTCGAATCCATCACCATCGGTGTAGGCATGGATTTGTAGTCTGTCATACCGAATTTCTTCAATATCTCCACTGTATACTTTCCTTGACTCGGGAAAATCTCATCAGTCCTCTGCCATACTTCTAGTCCCAAGAAGTAGTGCATCATACCCAGATCCTTCATCTCAAATTTAGAAGTCAATGCTTGCTTGCATTCGGCAATAAGTCTTTCTGAACCGGTGAGGAATAAATCATCCACATACAGGACCAAGATCGGGCACTCGTCACCAACAATATGATAATATAGGTTTGGATCAACAACACTCTTGTTGAAGCCCAAACTCATCAGGAACCCATCCATCTTCTCATACCAAGCACAAGGTGCCTGCTTTATTCCATACAGGGCTTTCTTCAACCTGCACACAAGAGATTTCTCCTCATGTATCACGAATCCCTCTGGTTGCTCAATGTAAACTTCTTCCTCAATCTCACCATTGAGAAAGATTGTCTTTACATCCACCTGATGTAGTTTCCAACCCATGGATGTTGCTAGGGCAATGATCGTATGGATGGAAGTGTATCGGGCTACAAGAACAAATGTCTCCTCATAATCAATTCTCTCCACCTGTGAGAATCCTCTGGCCACAAATCTCGCTTTGTACTTCTCGACACTTCCATCAGCTGCATGCTTGATCTTATAGATCCACTTGGAAGTTACTACAGACTTCCCTTCTGGTCTCGGAACAATATCCCACACATCATTCTTCATGATGGACTGATACTCTTCTGTCATGGCATCTTGCCATACCTGCTGACCTGCTGCTTCTCCATGACAAGAAGGCTCAATATCAATGATGTGGCTCATGACTAAAACATAGCTCGAAAATCTCTTTGGTTTCTTGCTCTCTCAGAATGTGCCTCGAGGAGCTACATTTCCCTCTGCCTCCTGGAGAGTTTGTCGAGCCCAGGCATGCCTTTTATGGCCTACTGCAATGTCTTTGGGGACATCAACTGGAGCAACTGGATTAACTGGATCAATTGGATCCACTGGAACAATGGTGGTCTCCCTCTGAACTGCTGAAGGGGGAGAAGGTATTGTCTCGCTGTCAATCTCCATCTAGGATTCTCTGGATCTTCGAAAGGCTATCTCTTCCTCAAAGATGACATCTCTGCTCACCTCAATCTGTCTCTGACCAAGGATGTAGATCTCGTATGCCTTCGAAGATTCACTGTATCCCACAAATGTACCCTTTCTACCTGAAGGGTCTAGCTTGGACCTCTTCTCCTTGGGTACATGAAAGTATACTGAACACCCAAATATCTTGAAGTGTCCAACCTCAGGCTTCACTGCGATGAAGGATTCTTCAGGAGTCATATTCTTCAAAATCTGGTGAGGACTCATGTTCTTAACGTATTCTGTTGTCATGGATGCGTCTGCCCACAAAATCATAAGTAGACTCTGATCATGTATCATTGCTTTGGTTGCCTCAATGATGGTTCTGTTCTTCCTCTCTGCAACCCCATTTTGCTGAGGGTTATAAGGAATTGTGTACTCCCTCTTGATCCCTGTCTCAATACAGAAATCATTGAAATCCTTGGAGGTGTATTCTCCTCCATTATCTGATCTTAGCACCTTGATCTTCCTTCCGATCAGGTTCTCAACCTGAGCTTTGAATTCTTGAAATCTTGCAAGGACTCCATCCTCGATTTTCAAGAAATAAATCCATGTCTTCGGAGAGTGATCATCTATGAAGAGCACATAGTACAAGTATCTGTTCAAGGAGGCAACAGTCATTGGTCCACACACATTTGAATGTATCAAGTCCAAGATCCCCTTGGATCTACTGTCATTTCTCAAGAAAGACCCCTTGACATTCTTACCAAGAGCACAACCTTTGCAAACACCATTATGCTGAACATGTATCTCTGGAAGGCTTGTTACCATCTTCCCTAGAGATGGAAGGGCTCTATAATGAATGTGAGCAAGTCTCATATGCCATAAGCTCACTCAAGCTGATAGTATCATGTAACAGGGCCTGGACTGGTCGGACAATCAACCTGTATAAGTTGTTTTCTCGAACACCAATTACTAGGGCAGTCCTCATATGTGAGTCCTTGTGCCATGCAAGAACCTTTCGTTCAGAAAAGGTAACCTTGTTCCTCTAAGGCGGAAATGGAGACAAGGTTCCTTTTCATCCCGGGTACATATAGTACCTCACTCAACTGAAGGGGTATGTCAGAATCTAGTTGGAAAGTAGAAGTTCCAACCCCTTTCACATTGTATCTAGCATTGTCTCCAAGTACAACATGTAGACTGGTCTCTTTCTCAACAAGATCTGCCAGATGATCTCTATATCCAATCATGTGCCTGGAGGCACCACTACCAATTAACCAAGTATCATTATCAGTGGGAACCGTACTTGAGTGTTGATATGAATAAGAAGGCTTCATCTTTGATGTCTTTGTCTCTCTGATGTGGCTCTGGATCAACATCAGCAGTGGAGGCAAATTGACTTTCTTTCTCTTCATTGGTAGTTGTCTATGATAAGGCCTTTTGTATCACACTCAATAGGTCATCCTCTTCAAAGGTGATCTGAAGTCTTAACTTGCAGGAATTGGAGTTGCTTGATCCATCAAGCCTATCTTCCACCAAGGTTTTGTTCCTCGTGGTTTGCAAATTCTTCCACACCCTTAGCAACTAGGCTAGGCTAACAATCTTAGGTTTCATTGGACTTATGACTACCAACAATAAGCCTTGAAGGTGAGAAGAACATTGGTGAGCTGAAAAATTCCTTTAATGAGCTGCAAAAACCCTAAAATCGAAAGTCTGCAAAAAATTGCGTAACCCTAGAAACCCTAGGGTCAAAAATCCAAAAATCTCGGAATTGCAATCTGAAAGTTGTTGGAGGTGCGCTAAAGGAGGTCGTACACTCCTATGCAATTTTTAGCGCCAATGTTTCAGTGGAAGGTGCTGAAACAACCAAAAAATGAGAGGGTCGCACTTTTTCTGGAAACCCTAGGAGGGTCGTACAGTTCTGCAGAAAAGAGACGACGACTTGCTTGAAGCTTGTGCAATGGCTCTTTCAAGTCCTAAGCTCTGGAACCATGTTCAATTTTCACTATGCTAGGCTCAAGCATGAGGTTTATTTCATTTAGCATGTACTTGAACCATAAACAAATGTAGCTTCACCATACACAAGTGTTGCAATAACCAAGATCACAAGAAGAATTACCATGCACAAGAACACAAGAAATATCCTGGGAAATCCTTCTACTCAAGGGAAGAAAACCCAGCAATCCTTTGCTATATTCTCAAGAGAAGATCCCCCAACCATAAAACCCTAATGCACACAAGAGGGTGCTCTACAACCTTGAAACTAGCGCCCAAGAGAGGTTGCACTTCAACCTTAGAGGTGGGTCTGAAATTCCCAAATGACAAGTGAAGTGGGTGTTTCCTCAATGGGGAAATCACCTTTATTTATACAATACCAAACACAACAATAGGTGTGTCTGTTGGCACAACAGGGCCGACCTCAATAACTCAGAAATATAATTATTTATTACAATAAACATTAATTATCTTTCACATATGGTGGGGCCGACTTGTACCCTTTACATCACAATTAGGGTTACAAGTAAATCTTACACTTAGACAATATAGCAAGGGATCCACACGTCCACTAGTGCTCAACCACTAGGGACACGTCCACATGTGCTCAGCCACAGGGACATCATACTCAACAAATCTCTATCTCAACTGAGTCCATAGGAGAATCATCTGGAGTACCATCTCAAGCATGACTCCACTGAGTCCACAAGAGTACAAAGGCAGGAAACCACATTGACTCAACTCCCACACAGAGGAGAATGATACACCCATCACATGGGCACACCCAACACTAGGGATGACTCAAATCTCACACAAAGGAGAACGATGCACCGCATCACATGGGCATACCCAACACTGGGCTCTCTCACAGGTCGACTCAACTTAGTCACATAGGAGAACGTATCCTGGAGAATGTCACACGACGCTGCAATCATCAACAGCTTCAAGTTGAAAGTTCACCAAACTTCAAGCAAATTTGAATTTGTTCATTCAAGTTCACCAAATTGAAAGCTGAACCTCAAGGCAAACCTCAAGCCAAACAAATTAGTTGACAATCGTCTAGTCCACCTAAATTTTGAACAAANGTTCACCAAACTTCAAGCAAATTTGAATTTGTTCATTCAAGTTCACCAAATTGAAAGCTGAACCTCAAGGCAAACCTCAAGCCAAACAAATTAGTTGACAATCGTCTAGTCCACCTAAATTTTGAACAAATTCCCTTGATATTCGTTGAAATTCGTTTTTTTCTAAAAAATTATTAAAAAAAAAACTAAAACCTAATACCCTAAGCCAGTGTTCCCGCCCATGTTCGTCTCGTAACTCCGCTCGGCACTAGACTGCTATCTTGACTCTCTCGTACAGATACCTCCAGGCGCACATAGCAGTGACAGCGACAGCACTTCATGCCACAGGCTACAGGCTACATTGGCAGCACCTCCTTCGAATAAACATTGCAGACTGTGGCTTCCTCTCTCCAACAGCAGGCTGCAGCCCCTCTCTACACTACAGACAGCAACTACAGTAACCAGTACCACTAGCAGCCTAAGTCATCTGTAATTCTGCCATCTACAGACTCCAACAACCCTTCTGCGATTTTGTAAAACATCTTAATGTTATGTTTCATGGACATGTTTCTAAATTTTGAACAAGATATCCACGTATGATCATTTTGAAATATATGTTTAATGTTGGCATGCAAATTTCATTTTTATAATATATCTTTAATGAGCACATTGAATTTTATTACTATATCTTTAAATTTTGAAAATTCTGAATTTCATAGTTTCTCAAACTTAGTGCAGAATTTTATTGCCTATTTTGCACTATCAAATTTGTTCAAACTTCAAGGTCGCTGAACTTGAACACGAACTCAAACCAGGTGACTTCGATTGTAATCCTATGAAAACACCAATTGAATCATGAACCACATTGACTACAGATGTAGAAGATAACTAGTAACTGGAACACTATACAAATAGCCTGTTAGTAGTCAGATATACCTGACACTCTCAACCTGATATAAGTTATGCACTTGGATAAGTCTAAACTTTCAAGATATATGGATAAACCAAAAGTCTCTAATTGGAAGGCAGCAAAGAGAACCCTGAGGTATATCAAAGAAACAATATTTTTTGGACTTGATTCTTGAATATATGAAGAATGACAAGTTTGAACTAGTTGGTTATGCAAATTCAAACTAGTTCAGATGTGCAGATGAATGCAGATCGACATCTTCTATATGTGATTATGACAGATTTTCTGGAATTGAACTGTGTTTTAGTTTTGAAATGTCGCGACATTTTGAGTGGACACTCCACCACCGATCATCAGGGGAACCAAATGAATGACGATGGGTGGAGTGTCCACTCGAAACATTGTGAGGCTTCAAAATTAAAACACACATTTCAAAATTAAAACACAGTTCAATTCCCTAAAATCTAATCATAATTATGGCTAACAGTGGAAACCTCCATACTCAAATCTTCTATTTTTACATGGGATCACGGATGATCTCATGGATTAGCAAAATGCAGCAAACAGTGGCACTTTCCTCAACAGAAGAAGAGTACAAAGGAGAAATGTTGGCATCTTGTGTGTGAAGCGGTGTGACTGGGAAGAATATTGTAGAAGTCGGTGTTTTGTAAGAAAACCTAACAGTGTTATACTGTGGCAATCAAAGTGCAACACAATTGACAAAAAACATTGTATTACATGCAAAAATAACGCACATCAAAGTACATTTCCATTATTCAAGGCAATTACAGCAGGATGAACAAATCAAGTTAATATTTTGTAAGACATCAAATTGCATTTATTCTCACGAAAGCATTTACTAGGGAAAAGTTTCACAAATTCGAAAGCATGCTGTAGGTGAAGGTGAGCAGTTTTTCATTAAGCGGGGGGATATTGAAAGTTTTAAAAAATTCCAAGTCTGTAAGCTGGTAGTGTGGCAGCATAATTGGAATGGAACTCCCAAAAGCTTAATGCTTGGTGAGAGTTGCCAACAGAAAGTTCCAGAGCAGAGGAACCTTGAAAAGCCCACAAAGCTAAGGTGTGGATGTAAAAGTTCTAAAGACTTGCAAAGCAAAGATGCAATTGCAAAATTTAGAGGACCAAATACATAACAGATTGCAGACTTAAGTTCACTAGAAATGTCAAATAAGATGATCTCATTAACTCATAATGTTATGTACATAGCAGGAGACCTCCCTACTTGTAGATCTCAACCATGTATATATCTGCCACTCCCCGGCAGATATCATCCATCAGTGCATTGGCCCTTTCACAGTCATCAATGACTATGACGAGGAGCCTGTATCATGTTCCTTTCACTCGTCCTTGGCAGCCAGCTCCAGTCCCACCAGACCTTGACATGCCCTATCCTCTCCTTTGTTTACCACTGGGATTTATTTGAATATGCACCTTCTTTTATATCTTCTCCTGGCTAGATATTTATCTTTTAGCTAGACACTTAGTTTCTGCTTTCAGTATTGATCTAGGAGTTGATTTCACGCTCCCACATTGTATTTACACTGGATGTACTCTTTTAGTTCTGTTGACCTACTCCTATAAAATTAACTTATCCTATCTTATCTGCTCATGGAATCTTCAGTTACCAAGCCAGGCAGAGTAAAAGAGTTTTCACCCACTCATAGAATCTTATTATATAAGCAGCCTGATATTTCAACATTATTCTAGACCATTGGATTGAATGCCATAAATTTATAATTTATGCCCTTAGGGCTATTACATAGACCTATGGAGAATATACATGAACAGGAAGAGAGGGTCCTAATAAGGTAAATCCAAGACTAGAAACTGTTGGGAACTCAACGGTTAATAATTAGCAATTATGTTCTGAACAGTCTCATAAAGATTATACTTCTGATTTAGAAAAGTGAGGCATCAAAGATTATGATCACTATATTCATGTAAAGCTTTAGCATTGTATTGCAGAATGTTCACACATCTATGATGGATAGGTTGTTTCTCCCAAGTTCCAACTCATCTTGACAGGTAGGTTAAACATGTTGCAAACAGTCTATGCCAGCTATAATTTTGGTTTTGAAGCAGAAAACTTCTACTTTCATTGGCACGGTAAGGTTAATTCCAAAGTCAAAAATTGGTTAAAAGTAAATCTTATCGCGGGCTTGCTTAAGTACGAGAAGTGGATCTGACTTCTCTCTACGAGTACTCTTGACTTAAAGACATCACATGATTTATCCTTTAGTACTTCAAAGGTCTTCAGAAGTTAAGTTACCACGACTAACACGAAGATCATCAGTACTGTTCCTTTAAACAACTTGGCAGTGGGAACATCCTATAACTGGAATTAAAATAACTACAATTTATTTCTATTACAACAAAATATAAAGCCTTACCGTGTTTTGTTGCAAGGAAATATGAAACTCTAGCATTATTCAAATTTCGAGTCTTAAGTATCACATTTAGGGGCTACGGGGGCTAAGTCTGGGCAAAACATGCAAATTTACAAAATATAGATAGAGAAACAACCATTGAAAACTTTTATTATTTACTTCAGCAGGTACTTAACTAGACCATCAAAAACAATTAGAAAGTTTGAACACATTAAAAACATCGAGTACAATTGAAAAGTTTGAACACATTAAGACCATCAGGAAAAAATTTAAATTTTAAACACACTAAGCCATTAGAAACAATTTAAAAATTTGAACACGACAAGACCATCAAAAACAATTCAAATGTTTGATCACATTAATATTTTACAACACTTACAAAAAAAGGATCTTTCAGTTCTATATGAAGTCATATAAGTTCCAACTTTACCTGGACTAGATTCCTGCATTAGACTTCTTGCCAGCAAGGATACGAGATATCTGGAGTCCCCTGCTGAAAGCTTCATTGAACAATATACGAGTCTGCATAGACTGAAAACCAGGCAACCATGACAGTATGGCCATAGGAATCATAACAATGATACCAAATGTGACTTCATATAACCGAGCCACTGCAATCACCATCTCCCAGACTATAGATGATTGCAGGAAAGGCTTCAGCACTTGAGCAATCAATATCAAACCCCAGCCAGTTGGTACGAATGCCAGCAGACTAGTCACCAAATCTACCAATTTTAGTTTAGTGAGCTGAAGCAGAAGTAGAATTGCTAATATGGTGCAACTGATGACCAAGGCTTGAATTGCACGGTAGTAAATGTGTTGCTTTGCCGCATACTTATCATGAGCATATAAAATGACGATATATATTGCAAGGACTACTACTACATATATCCAAGAGAGTAGGTATACAACAATGCTTTTGCTTCCACCTGAAATGCCAAGCTGATAAACAATACCGTACTGGAAAAAGAAAAAGCGAAGATCGAGTAGTATCTCTAAAACTATTCCCCATAGACCTGTGTTCCGTAAATGGTCATGTTCTTCAGTCCACCAGACTTCCCAACATTGCTCTGATTTAGTTAAGATCCCACCCTTGTACCATATCCAGTTCATAAAATCATCAAAGTCATCAACAGTTTTCAACCAATCAAATCCGGATGGGTTGAACAAAAATGGTGCCATGAGCCATGATAGGACAAGAAACCAACTTGAGATGGTTAAAAGAATATAAACAAATGTATTGGTCCTGAGAGCACTATATGATGCATAAATTATCAATAGTATCCCAAGTTCAATAGCCTTCACAAAATGACTGCGAGCATAAAGTCTGTAATTTTCAGCAAATCTCTTATGCTGCACAACAAAGCCACGCCCTGTAGCCCGATATTTTGCACCCCCATGAAGTATTGTTCGACCAAAATAGTGCGTACGAGTACCCATCGAGAAAGTGTAAAAAACAGATGCTAACTGCAACTGCATGGTTAAAAATTCCCAGATTGCATTAAGGAATCCATGCTCCAGAGAATTTTCTATGATCATTGGGAGAGCTGTGAAGAGACCGAGCTGAATTATGAACTGCTGATTGAGGACTGTTGCAAGTGCCTTGTTGTCTGTATTAACTGCTTCATCTATAATGGCCTGCTCAACTCCACTAAGAGTCAAATAAACCCTTCCCCAAAGGAATGCATAAACTGTTAGGACCACCATCATAGTATTAAAATAGAATCCAATTGTTGAGGTGTAGAAGGAGAGCATGCGGAAAAAATCGAGGCGGTGACCAAGGCGATACACATCCCTGCTCAGTACCTGCTCACCATTGCCACTAGCAACCTTGGCTTCAAACATGGATATTTGGTTTAAACCAACATCACGTCCTTTGCCAACCTGGATATATTCATGATGTGTCACATTCCCCCCACGTAATGTGCAATTAAAGCCAGCAAATATATCCTCACTGATGTTTATTACCCGAGAAGCTTTACTCATTCCTCCCCGGCTTATGAACCACAACCGATCAAACACATCAGGGTGACCATAGTGCATCCTTACCTTCAGAGGGTTCGCAAGCACGCGTTGCCCAAGGGTTACAAAACTTGTCTCCTGAGCAGACATAAACCAAGCAAGGGAAGACACGGAACCTGTGAATACATGTTCACGAACTCCTAGAATTGTTGGCTTTCGAATACCATAATATCTTGTGAATTCTTGCAACAGATTGCGCATTTTTAGGGCCTCTTCAAAATAACTATCTTGATTCATATCAATTGTCTGCACTGCTTCCCCCCTTGTGAAAATCAGAGCATGATTTTGATTTTCCGGTTTCCCTTCACCGAGTTTCAGCGGCCCAGGTAGCCTAACCCTGTATATCTCCACCTCCCTCTGCAGATCCTGGTCATACTTAACAAGAACAGAGAAATAACGTACGTCATCCCTTGCTATGCAGACCTCATCAACATAAGCAACCCTGAGCGCCTCGTTATTCTTCATCAAATACAATATATCTTCGGCACGAGGATCCTTCCTTGCCTTTTGAGAACCATAAATCTGACAAGCAACAACATAAGTAAATTTCATGAGTGCTCTGGCATGTTCATTGTCTTTGAAGAGCATTCCTACTCCACTATTTTCACTGCTAATGCTCCGTCCTGATGGAAAACGCCTTGAACTCAATCCACTGGTGTCTTCCCTGTATCCTGAAGCTGTGGCTACAAGTTCCTTGAAGCCATCCCTAATATCCATCTCTGACGCTGTATCCAGAAAAGCCAACATTTCTAAAGCCTTGTTGTAGTACATCATACCCCTGACAGTGCGAGCCAGTGTCTGGCCTCTATATGAGGCCCACAACCGAAGTTCCCTCACATGATTAGTCCACAGTTCGAGTTCCTTTATCCCTTTCTGATGCATCCGCTCCAAGAAATTGTCCCATTCATCAGGAAATATCTTCTGGAGATAGAATATAATCGAAACACCATCTTCATTCGATGTACGCAACTGTTCTTTATTGTAGATAACATCCTCGTCATAGTAGGGAGTCAACACACTGAATGCCAACATCTTATCCACCTGCGGTGCATGAGGCATGTTCATAAAGAGAGAGTTGCTGAAAAATGCAATCCGTCGCCTTGCCTCCAGATTTCTAGGAACATTATGCATGGAATCTCTAGAATTTAGAATGGTGCACAAGCGACGTAGCTGGCGATAAAAGGTCTCGTCTTCTACATCAGGCAATTCTACTGCGTCCTCGAATAGCAGCTTACTACCACTCCTTTGAGAAACAAGTCCATCTTGCCTCAGTTGGTCTCTACTCCGCTTTTCTTTAGGAAAATCTCTAATAACAATATCATAGAGGGTTTGCAAAGTATCAACTACCTTCTGCTGGTCCTTTGCAGAGGGTTTTGTCAGAAGAATGTCAACCATTGTCATCAATTTAGAATGAATTTGAGGCAACTCGCTCATTCTGTATTTCTCCGTAAACTTCTCTATAGAAAGAGATGAATCAATCTCTTCAAACACACTAACAATAATGGAGTACTCCTCACTATCTGTCTTCACGATTCTCTGAAGCAAATGCTTGACATTATCATATGTTTCTATCACTGCACAACGACGGTACTCATTCTTGCAGATTTTTCTCCATAATTTTTTGTCAGTACATCCTACTACTGTAGCCTGACCTAGGGCAAGCAATAGTTCATTGCAGAGCAACAAGCATGGCCACTGAATGATGCGTACATTCCAGGAGTTTTGAGGCATCTCCAACAATTCCACTTCCAAGTCACTGACAATATCCTCCTCCCGGAATGTCCTCAAAATTTCATTCCAAATAAGGGCAAACCTGTCTGCTTCAACCTGATTATTAGTCTCGATTTTCTTATATTGTGAGCCAAATCCATATCTGAGTTGCAAACGCCTGATGCCGTCCCTTAATTTAACTTTTAGAGACCTCTTGGTTTTAAACAGAGGTTCTTCAGGCGTCAAATTGAATTGAGTGGCACTGGCAAAAAACTGAAACCGCAACCTCAATTGTTGAATATTCCGAATCTCTCCTAGATGATTAAACAATCCCACCAAGGCTCCAACTATAGATGATAGTATTGAGTACCATATCTGTGTGTCCATGAAGTAGATCAAGACCACCGGTGCCCACAGTACACCAACGGCAAATCTGTTGGTGTGTTTAAAAAACTCGTGCCACTTGTATTGAATGGCACTGGCTGGGAGCTTCAGTATTTGCTGTGTTGGCATCACCATAGGCTTGATCTGGAAATAGTAGCTAAAAGAAAACTTCGCAGCCAGCAATATTACCCAAAATAGAGAATATGAGATGTTATCAAAAATTCCCTCTCGAAGCCCACGTCCAACAAACATTCTAGATTGAAA
>ML777260.1:312527-326657 GCA_009831015.1 Picea engelmannii | reverse complement strand
CCACGGGTAAATTCTTCTCTTCCTTGTACTATTCAACGTCTCTTGAAAGACTGAGATGGCTGATTTCCTTGTGATAATTTTCCTTAGTGAGAAAATGACAAGGTTCTGCGACCTACTCTTGGAAATCCAGCATATCGAGCTGAGACTCTGATTCGTAACTGTCATAAGTGGTCTGGCTGCTCTAATAAGCAAAAGGTGATGTGGGGTTCTGTTGCTCCTTTTCCAGATAATCATCAAAGTTGGGGGGGGGGAAAGAGCTTCTCCAACTTGCAGAAATGGAACTATCCCCCGCTCCTCCGTTTCGACCCCATATGTAAACACATCATGGGAAATTTCGTGAAGGAAAAGAGAACAATCCTCTTCCATAACTACCTCTTCATCGTTTTGATCCGAGACAACAAGCTCATCAGGGGCAGATGTTAATGCGTTTACAAAATCTTCAATAATATCCTCAAAAGAGCCATCTAGAACATCTACCTCGAAGACTGGAAAATCCTCCCGAATGTCCTCAGATTCCAACTTTGCATATTGAGCAGAGAGATACTTCACCTGCTCCATCAACTCACTCAGGGTGTCTTCTTCCTCCCTAGGATCTTCATCAGCTTCATGACCCTCCTTTGACGCAGACGAATGTGGAGGAGAAAGGAATGATTTCTGATCCAGGTCGTCAGGATCATCCTCACAGCCTATGTCCGAAACAACTTTATCTTGTATATAGTTGTGGTATCCCTCACAACGGTTATGACAAATTAACTCAGAGGGATACAACTTCTGATGAAAGCTACATGGAATTCACTGAGTGAAGAAATGCTAGCAGGGGGTAAAGAATGATACCATCTACGTGCCTCCCCTACTAGTGAGAACATGAACATCTTCAATACTACATCCTCGTGATGTATCTCCCACCGGTGCATGAGTTCATGAAACTCACCGAGGTGCCGAGCAGGGTTGTCCTCTTCACATTTTCCAAATCTGGGCAAATAATCGCCCCATTCATTCGGAGAGGGGACAACATTAGGAAAACCAGGAATAGCAGAAAAATTAAAAGGAGAAAACCTGCGAGCAAGGATTTTCTCCATATCGTACCAGTGGAGTCGCCAATTGATCTTTGAATCATGGAGTCGCCAGGTGAAAGATGCGCAGCTTTGAATGTGTCTGGTCCTTATTCACCATCAAAGGCCAGATCCTAACGTAGTTATTACCCCAGGAAGCTTCTCAGGCTGAGAAAGCAGTTGTTGAAACCTTCTCGAGAAAGCTCCTCTGGGTCAGCTTTCAGGTGTGCTAACAGTAGCCACAGCTGAAACAGTGATGTGGAAACCTTGGAGTCACCAGGTGCACAGTAGCAATCTTGAAGGGCTCTGATGTCTGATGCACCCTTAGAATCAGAGGCTCAATGTTGTTCTGCCCAGGGAAAATATTCAACTTCGTCCCCGGGAACGGCGCCACAAATGTTGGCGACGGAAGTCACCCCTGGATTGCAGCAGGAGCAGAGCACGACACCCATCAGTTTGTGTCACAATTTGTTTAATGGGGTGATCAAATGGAGGTTAACTCAAAACGATGTGGTTCTAACTCCGACACTAGGCTAGGCATGCATGGGCAAGTGAGGTCTTAGATAACTTCATACAGTGAGTCGTAGTAAGGGTGAGTAGGGGGAAGACTTGTATCAGAGAGATGCAAAGGTTTGTCTTAAACATCCAGTTTCTAACAGACTGTAGGAGAAGGCATCGAAACGCAAGATCTTCTTACATTCAAACACAAAAAACCAGAGAATACAATAATGCGACAATAAATCCTTTATCATAACATAATTGCAATGATTCGCACGAATCAGTCGTTCACGAACTCTCTCAGCATAAGATGAAAAGTAGATGGAGTAAGAAAGACTGTCTATCATAAAACAAGAAATCTCACATACAGATGCATAACCAGAGAACTAGAGTGTGTTAAAACTTTACCATCGGGAGCTTTGCTCTACCATCGATGCTTTACAAAATGGCGAAAATGCCTACATATACTCAAAAACAACCACAACAGCAAAAACAAGACGCTGCATTAAAAAAATTGCGTCTGCATGTCTTCTGACAGCCTGCCCATGCAGACTCAGGATGATCGTGCGCCTATGATAGATGCCATCAGATTTTGGATTGTCCTTCTGCAGGTGAGTCGACGTGAATTAGTCCTTTGCCAGACCTTCCTTTTATGGCGGAGTTGATGTTCAACCACTAGCAACTGCTGCAATAACTGCTTTTTGGGATCGGGGATGGCCTCGGTCAACTTACCCTTCTGGGATGTGGAGGTCTCCTAATGGTGCCACCTGGATCAACCGAACAGTCTTTCTTTGGACGCTACTTCGCTGGACTGCTGCGAGGGACCCCTATGGCTGATGTGGACGAGGGTGTGACGGGGGTTAAAGGCGTGAACACTGTGGAGGTGATGGAGAAGAAATGGGAGTTGTGACATCAGCTGAGGAATGCCACGCGGTTGGAATAGGACAGAGAAGGAAGGAGCATGGAGTGTGGGAGTACAAGAGGAGGTGACTGGGAGGACGATACCAAAGGTGACACGACAGGCAAGGGACCCCACAATAATAACACACCATTCCAGACCCCCCCCCCTCTTTCATTAAATACAGGATGGCAAAGGGGGGCCGGAAAGGCCTGAGCATCGTTGATCTAGGTGCTCTGATCCTGACCTTTGAAGAGTTGCGTGTTTGATTCCGAACCCTCCCCCCCGATTAAAGGCAGAAAGGCAAGGGGGGTCTGGAATGAAGCCTCAGCTGCTTATTTAGGTGCCAAGATCCTGACCCTTTAAGAGTTGCGCACTCGATTCCGGACCCCCCCCCTCCGCTTAAAGGTAGAATGGCGGGGGGCCTCCAGAATCCGCTCCTGACCGTAGATCTGAGCGTGCAGATCCATGCCCCCTTTAAGTCCAATGCCCTCGAGTTTCATCGATGGATGGATTGTTGAGATGACGTCGACACTTTCACTATGAAAATATCGAAAGGCCCCACCAGTGGCTCAGATATTGCGCCGCGTGTCCTTCAAATGAACGACCGAGATGGCTTTGTCTTCAAAAGGGGGCTACCTCCATTCTCGGGCTCGCTTAACGTGACCCGGCACTAGGACCGTGGGCTCGGCTTTGAAGGGCGCTTATCGACACTTCGGGGTTTGGGGTTTCGATATGTAAAATGACGAGGAGCTCTTGCCCCTCGAATCCTCGAATGTCGACATGACATGATCGCACACCACGTGTCCTTTTGGATGGACAACTGAGATCCTCCATGAATGTATATAGACGCTACCTATCGCACTAATCCCGACGCAACTCCACTAACCGCGATTTCCCGTCGACTGTCGATCTTCTCCTATGGACGAATATGGGTCGTTGACAACATAATTTTGCTCGCTCACTCGATTTTTAGCCCAAAACAGGGCTTTACGTGCTACGCTTGGGCGTTCTTCATGCAACCTGCAGACCTGGATGCTCTCGAGCCTAAGACAAGAATTGTCGCTAACACTTTCCACAAAATTCTTATAAGAATTGGAATACAATTTTATTAAAAAAATATTAAATTTATTCATTTATTAACTTACTCTAAAAATAAATAAATATATAATTATAGTTTTATATATTAAACTAAGATCAATTAAAATTAAAAAAAAAAATCCTTGTCTTGAAAAAACTAAAGTTGATTGAGGGTGAAAAATTCTTGACCTTCAAGGGTGGCAAGACAAGGAGGGGTCATCTATGATCTTGAAAGAAACCATGAATCAACATATGCCTGGGGGCTTGGCATCGCAATTAATAATCAAGTAGAGGATGGCTTATGCAATTTTACAGGGTCTCTCCATTACCATAAGTTTGGGAATAAGGGACATGGTGGTGTTAGGAGATTCAAGGCTCCTTATCAAAGCATTAATCTCTCAATAATTACTAAAAGATTCCAAGATTGCCTCAATCCTCTCCCGAGTCACAAAGTTATCCAAGAAATTAGGCAAAGTAACCTATCATCACATTCTAAGATAGAACAATACAGTGGCAAATGGACTATCAAACGAAGCAACAATGCTTTATCTTGGATCAATTAAGAAAAATGGAGTATTAAGCTACTTCTCCATACCCTAATACCCCTCACATTTTGTGAGCATGTCATTTTCAATTTTCAGGGTTCTAGTGCTTTGACAAACAAGCTTTGAATCACACGTCAATTCCAAGCATGCAAGTCATAAATACAAGTGGTTCTTCCCTTTGCAATTCATTTTCCTTAGTCTAGAGTCGTCTGGAACTTTTCATGAGTGATGAATTTTGGTTTAGTTGGTTCAATTTGAGGATATAATTTAGTTTATTTGTCCCTTGAAGGCTTTATTTTGCTATGTTGGTGATCTGGAGGCATATTTCTCCATTCCCTTTGTTCTAGCACTTGCCATTAGCTAGATAATAGACCCTTTGGGGATCTATGTTTGGTTCCTCTAGTTCAGGTCTGTTTGTGACCTCTCTTTTAAGGAATATTATAGGGTGAGGGGTCGTTAGAGGTTACCTCTCGACCTAACCCTCTTGTCTAGGCATGGTTCAAGTTATCCCTATTTTGCCAAGAAGGTTTTGGCTACTTCCCTTGCCTTGTTGCCTCTTTTTTGTATCCAAACCATTCAAATGTTTAGTATGGAATCTAAAGACTACTGGGATTCATCGACAATCTATATGCCTCTATGCACAATTGAAAAGGAATCAACATGAACAGTTTGGGAAAATAATGGAGATCTTAAAGGATCGTGGAGAGAAAATTTATGAAATTGAGATGGAGTGCTACAAAATCAAGTGCACAATATTGTATGCAAGATATACTCTCTCTTCAGACATAGTCTCTTCAAGATAGTCTATAGGCCAGGAATAGGAACAACAAGCAAAGAAACCTACTGGCATGAGACAATGTCATACTCCTCCAGATCCAAAATGAAATTTCCTTCTCTGATCTATGTAGTGTAAATCTTTTTTTTTTTCCATCGAACCAAATCAAAATATTATATATATCGAAGTGTGGAGATGTACACAAAAACCATTGAAATATTGACCTGCCACTAGGGAAACCAACCAATAGAAATGGAGCAAACTATATGTCTAGACTATCTACACTATGTTTTTTCATAAAAACAAACTTGCATAACTATGAAAGGAAACAAGAGTTCTATCTAACTTGATACTGTCCTCCTCCAGACTATATAAAAATCTTCCTAGAAACCCCAAAATGGAATGCATTCAAACGAACTAAGTGGGAGAGAGGCCACTTGCCCCCTCTTGGAGCTTCTGGTCCCGTGGTTGAGAAGCGATGCCCTGTTGGGCTGCTCTGAGGCATTCCTAGGCATCCAAGCAAGTACAAATGTCTCAGAGTTGGTGATGCATCTCATGTAATTTCTCTTGCATTTCCTCGCGATCATCTTCACTGTCTAAGAGAATTTTTCCCAAGAAAGTATTTATATGCCAATAAAGGTTAGGAACCCAACCACCAATTTCTGCGTCAACGTCCCAGTTGTGGAGGGTAGCATGCTCCTAGTGAACAATGACCTCCACTGTAGCTAATTCCTCCTGGATGTGGGGAGGGATTTCCCCTTTGAATTCTCTAGTAGCTTCTTGGGCTAAATGCATGACCCTCAAGTTGGGGTCTCTATGCTAAGATTACTAGAAGAGGAGGGGTCTGATGGAAATGACGTCCCCAGTGGTATCCTCAAGAGTAGCCATGTACTGGTGACATGGTCACAAATTGGAGCACAAATACAAGAGCGGGTGTGTGCAAGAGGAGAGTCGAGTTGGGATTGAGGAGTAGAGTTTGGTCGCTTCAGGGAAGAGCTCTGGCTTTCACAACCTTCTAACTATAAAACAGAGTCAAGAACTTGAACCCACCGAGAAACATAACTTCTGCTAGATAAAAATGCCACTCAATAGAATGATATTGAATAATGAAGAAGTCGCCCCACACGTTGGAGTAATTAGCATTAACACCGGTCATTTCCATTGTAGAGTTGAGATACATGAGGATTGATACGAGTGAATAACCATATATCTTTCATAAGTTATCCCACAAACCGACATCGACTTCCATGATTTCAGTAATACGGCTATGCAGGGTGGTTTGACATAGCATTGGGCATGTTATCAACCAACACATTTATCGAAGGGGCTCTCATGTCCTCTTGGAACATCCCTTTCACCCCATATGGGGCGATCTATGTATTTTGAAAATCTTTTTCTTGAATTATACATGTAAAGACATAATTATATAAAAGTTGTACTTCTAGAAACAAGTGTTACATGGCAATGTAGTCCCTGCCAGGTTGGAATGGGAATAAATGCACTACTATGGCGGGACCGAGCACATACACATGGGAAGCAACTTGAATTACATGTGGTATCCATGCAGAGGATGACTTGTGGCACCGTGTCACAGGCCAAACACAAAACATTTGGCTTGTAGATGACCCCCAAGGTTAATATGTGAATGAGGTAGTTTTTTCCTGGGTTGTGTATAGTTCAAACATGGGACTTAGAAAATTTCTGTCACAATTTTCTGACATCCAACAGAGTTGAAGAATTTTTTTTTTAGCATTTCCGAATTAGTTTTCTTTGAAATCTATCAAAAAATAATAATGCCTTGCACAAGAATCACACACATTAAACATTCAAATATAATAAACAAATTAATAATGATTTGCAACAAAGTTTCCTGGAAAAAAGGACCAGGAATCACACACATTAAACATTCAAATATAATAAACACAATTTCCTGACATCTAGCATAGTTGAAGGAAAAACAAAATTGCATTCCCGAATTAGTTTTCTTTGAAATTTATCAAAAATTGATAATGGTTGTTACATATTTTTGGAAATTTAAATGCGTTTGTCATATAGACTGGGATTGGGGCTCCCGTGGACCATAAAATAAATAAGTACAAGAAATAGGACTGAAGAAAGAAGAAGTGCGCGACGGTAGAGAGGAAGACCTGAAAAGAAGAAATTGGAAGTTATGAGTCTTTGGTTAGAGATTTCTATTTAAAGAGGTAGAATAACTGGATTGATAAAGAAAACAAGATGCGATCAATATAGACTTACTATGAAGTCGATGTGTTTTTGTTGCTGTCGTCGATGATCACTGGAATATTGCCAACCGGTTGTTGCCCTTCATCGATGAGCTTGTCCATTCTCCATTGGAACCATTCTTCAATGTAGCTTCTCATGGGGGCCACGTTGATTTCATCCCGGATTTCTATGTCGAAAAGCTCGTTTTCTAATTTCCTTAGATCCATAGAAATACTATGCAGAGCCTGTTCAATTTCTTCATTGTGTACAGAATAGTCCACTAGCCATTTATTGACCTCATATACACCATATTCAAGGATGTCATAAAACTTTTCTAAAGACAACCCCTTTAAAATATCAAGTTGCTCATCGAAGGCTTCTTTGGTCAAGGACAAGGATTTGAGGATTAAGTTTGGGTCTTGAACCTCGTTTGTACTTCCGACTAAGTGTATTTGGGTTAGGTTTCTAAATAATTCTTCTTTCTCTGATATGGCTCGTTCACATGATTCGACAATGAGCTGCAGGTTATTAACTTTATTTTGCCAGCATGCTTTTAATTCTTTGATTCGCTTTGGGGAGGGGAGATCCTCTTCTCTTCTTTTCAGATCCGAGTTGTTGATGGCATGTTTGGCAAAAGGGGTCACCATCTATTCATATAAATGTTCTTCATTTTTTAAATTCGTCTGCAAATGTCTGTTCAAATCATTTGCCCTCTTTCAAAAGGAAGCTATATTTTGTGATGTTTCCCAGGCTTCAGTAATTAGCTGCATTCTTTTCTTAATGTTCTTCTCTACAATGGCTCTACACGATGTGAGGAGGCTGGAGGATCTTTTTAACTTGGCTACAGGGGTAGCAGACATGATTTTTGCTAAAGGATTGGAAAACTCTGGGGTAGCAATGAAAGCCTCCTCCAATTCCTTGACTCGGTTGTTCAATCTGGCATTCTCTGCTTCAATTCCCCAATGGAATCATCAAGAGCATCACCAATTACGCAGTGAAATCGGGTGATTTGGGATGACAACATTTTCCTAAAGTTAATCCCTGTACGAGATTTTCCTTTCTTATTTGTTACATCTCTCTTTTCAATGATTACACTTTTAGATTGGCTGTAAAAAACAATGCTCTTGAATACGAAGCATTCATCTTCGTAAAAAATGTCGGCCTCAAATATTTCCATCGTGGAATTATGATGCATCGCGTCCACGGACGGGTGAGCTTTGTGCATGTGCTCAATTTCAGTTTCAAGCTGCATTTGCTCACTTTCAATTTCAAGTTCTTTCGCCTGCCCTACAATGTTTTTTCTCTTCTTCGTCAGGGGGAAACTTGTGAGAACTATCAATTTTTGCGCGAGGAGGGTTCTTATCTCCTACTCTATTTGAAGATTTCTAGGTTGCTTTCTTACTGGGGTGGGTCGTTGAAGTGATGCTCTTTCATGTTGTGCTCTTGGGAGTGTTGATCGGGGACTGGGCACTCTTCTCACCGGATACTTTTCCCTGTTTTCTGTACAATTCAGTCGCGCTTTGCAATGTCTTTATGTCGCAATCATCAAAAGCAGGAGTGTTTTCGTCACTGTCTTTGTCTTCCGTCAGGCGTCTATGGATAAAAGAGCTGCTAAAGCCAACCGATAGTAAATGTTCTCAAAAAATCCCATTAGGGTTGAACCCTTTTATCCTTTCAACATATGTTAGGTTCAAGTTCTTGAAATGGCCTACGAATTCATCAATCTTGTTAACGTTTCTGCACACGAAGTCCCCAACTTTCTAGGGCAAAGGAAGGAACTGTTTTTTCTCTTATCATGGAAAAAATGCAACTAGTGGTTGTATTGTCTTGCTATTTCTGTAACAAACATCTTGTCCGTGATGTGGCATGGAAGGAAAGGAAGATTTTCCTTGGAGCCGAAGACCATTAGTACACTGTAATTTTCCTTTTGTTCAAGTATCCCCTTCATATCCAAAAACTTGGTTGCCTGGCCAGACATCCAGGGAGCATCCTTTCCTAACAATAAATCTTTGAAAACTGAGACAAAGTCATTAAAAACCTCATAAAAACAATGGGAGGCCTTGTTCCTCCACAAGGCCTAGTACCATAATGTTATTGGGTCGATCTCATAGTTTATTTTCTTGGACAGAGACAGTTTTGGAAACGGACAACAATGCACTATTGCAAAAATCAAGTAGGATGACATATAAAATTTATTCGATTCTTTGAATCGTGACAACTGGGAACCTATTTCAATGGAAATTAGCTTCCCCCAATTGAAAATGAATTGTTACTTGACTGTGAAGTACAAAATATAAATAACTATACGGGAAATGCTTGTCGTGGATTCTTGTCCCGTTATTCTTGTAAACAACCAAGCAATTTCCCGAAATGGATTTCTAAAGGAACTGACCTGCAACTTTGTGATATCTTCATGAACTGTTGTCGGGTCTTCAAGGAACTCGGGTAAGAGGTCCAACCCATTATCATGTTTTTCTAGGAATTGCTTGCAGCCTTGTCCTCTGAAGGTCAATGTTGGCTCTGACAATCTTAACATCTTGTAGAAGACTTGAGGCGACAAAGACACATGAGAATGGTCACGCAATGGAATAATTCTTTGGCTTGAAATACATTTTTTGGTGCACCAAGAGACCACCTCCTTACAATAAAAAAACCCCAAGGACGCAACTGGCACGAGCGATTCCAAAGTTCCAAATCACTTCGTTCTAGGCAGAACGAGATGAATAGTAACAGTATGCCCTAGACCACTGGAAGTTCTGGTCCTCACATCTGAAGATATTCACTGTATCTCCACAGAACTGTTGTTGATTTGCTGCCATAAGTTTACAAGAACGTTTGTTTACTCCAGATGATGTCTAAAATGAAGAGTATAATACAACCCTGCGCAAATTTTGGTCCAAATGCATGTGAATGGGAAATCTTCTCGAGACCTTCGCTCATTAATGAAAATTTCGACGATTGTTGCATGATGCATTGTTAGCATTAAAGACTAGTAATTGCATACATAGAAGTGTGAACATAGCGGATACGACAATGAGCAATTAAGGATTGGATATTTCCTGAATGGGCCAACGTGGCGACCTGTGTTTGAGATGAACAATCGGAAGGGATAATATAACTCTCTGCAAATCTTGGTTTAATGCGTATTAATGGGAGATCTCCTCGAACGTTTCACTCATTAATAACAATGTTGACGGTTCATGCATGGTGATTTGTTAGCATGAAAGGTTACTAATTGCATATTAAGAAAGAAGTAAGAAGGTCGCGGGGATGGGAAAGAGCAATAAAGGAATGTCTAATTATTGAAAGGGGTCGGACAGGCTTCAAAATAGGGTTCCAAGGTACAACCGTTGGAGCTGAGGGCCCGAGGGTCAAATTGTATGTCTCAAATTTTTTTGAGTACAAAACACATAACACAGAAGAGGGCATGATGGGACAGACCAGAGGGAAATTTGTATATCGCAGAAGTTCGAGTAATGTTTGCAGGACACTGAACAATGGAAGTGCAAATGTGAGCTCGCCCATCCAGGAACCCGCAATCAAAAAACTGGTTCAAGTATGGAATAGAGAAACGACTAGGCGGATTCATTTTCGCTAATATATTGAAACTTTTAATATATATCCCATTGCGTGGAAATATCTATTCTGCATGTCTCTGGGCAGAAAAGAGAAAATAAGAGAAGATAAATTAATTTAAATTCGAGGAGTCGAGCTTCATTTAAATTTCACTGTCTCGTCGATGCTTTTGCTTTTTAATGACGATCTGTACGATTGTTGCATGATGGACTATTAGCATTAAACCTTGGTCGGGCACAGTAAACAGTTACTAAGAATTGGAGATTTCGTGAACCCACCAACCCGAGGAACCGCGAAAGAGATTCCATGAAATGGGCAAGTATGGAAAGCAGTCGAACAAGCTTCAGAATTAGGGTGACAATGGTTCTCCAGAAGACGTGACTTCCCGAGGGTCAAATTGCATGTCTCAGAACTTGAGTGAAAAATGTGTGCCATGGAAGAGGGGATGATATGGGAGTCCGATGGTCAATTTGTATATGGCAGAGGTGTGGGAGATCTCCTCGAGCGTTTCACTCATTAATGACACGTTTAAGGTTCATGCAGGACGAAGCTTGTCAATTGCATATTCAAAGAAAAGTAGGAAAGGTGGCGGGGACATGGAACAACAATTAAGGAATGGCTAATTATCGAAAGCAGTTGGTGACGCTTCGAAATAGGGCTAGAAGATACAACCAGCAGAGGTGAGGGCCCAAGGGTCAAATTGTATCTCTCGGGAGTGTTGATCGCAGAACGTGTAACAAGGAAGAGGGCATGATGGTGCATTCATGTGGACAAATTGTATATCGCAGAACTCCGGGTACTGTTTGCTAGTCGTGAAACATTGGAAACAAAATCCTGAGCTCGCCAGTCTGGGAACCCGCAATCGAAAATGTGTCTAAGTATGGAACATGGAAACGATAGGTCGGACTCGATACACAATAAATCTACTACATCATGGAGATACAACCAATTTGGGGCTAAGTATTAAAAGGAAAGGTGAACGGTCGGGCTCATGACGGGGCATTCCAATGGACAAATTGTATATTGCGGAACTCCAGGCACTCTTTGCAAGTCGCGGAAGATTCGAAACACAATTTTGAGGCTGTCAGTCTGGGAACCCGCAATCAAAAAAGTGTCCAAGTATGAAATAGGGAAACACTTACCCGGACTTGTTTTTGCTAATATATTGAAATCTGTAATAGCTTTCCCATTACCTGACAAGATCTTCTCTGCATGTTTCTGGACAAGTTCTGTAGGGATGGTTAGTCCTTGAGGATTTTCCTTATTAATGATGATCTTTACGGTTTTTGCATGATGGGGTCTTAGCATTAAACCTTTGGTGTTGCATATTTGGAAAGAAGTACGAGGATGGCCGGAATAGGAAACAATGACTAGGAATTAGAGATTTCGTGAACCTACCAACGCGAGGATCCAAAATAGGGTGACAAGGTCTCCCCGGAAAACGTGCGGCCCCGACGGGAAAATTGTAGCGCTCGAAACATTTGAATGCATAATGTGTAACACGGAAGAGGGGACAATTTCATAGTTCGGCAATCAATTTTTATAAGGCAGAGGTCCAAGTGCCAATTGTTTCGTACCAGTGTGTTCAGTTGTCACTAGTAAGACCATAATCAATGTATTTTGCGAAGGGCGTGAAGTTAGTGGGGATGGAAGGCAACGACAGATACTTTGAAACATTTGTGAACCCTGGTAGAGTGAAGGTTGCTAGTTCGAGGAGTCCACGGTGGAATTGTAGATCACAGAAGTTTTGAGTGCAAGATGTATATCATGGAACAAGAAACAAAATCTGGGTACTATTTGCTAGTCGCGGAACATTGGAAACAAAATCCTGAGCTCGCCAGTCCGGGAACCTGCAATCGAAAAAGTGTCTAAGTATGGAACATGGAAACGCTAGGCCGGACTCGATACACAGTAAATGTACAACATCATGGAGATACAATCAATTTGGGGCTAAGCATTGAAAGGAACAACGGATGGTCGGGCTCGTGACGGGGCATTCCAGCGGACAAATTGTATATTGCAGAACTCCAGGCACTATTTGCAAGTCACGGAAGATTCAAAACACAATTTTAAGGCCGTCAGTCCGGGAACCCACAATCGAAAAAGTGTCCAAGTATGGAATAAGGAAACGCTTTCCCGGACTTGTTTTCATTAATATATTGAAATTCATAATAGCTTTCTTATTACCTGGCAAGATATTCTCTGCATGTTTCTGGACAAGTTCTATAGGGATGGTTATTCGTCGAGGCTTTTGCTTATTAATGACAATATTTACGGTTGTTGCATGATGGCGTTTAAGCATTAAACCTTTGGTGTTTCATATTTGGAAAGAAGTATGAGGATGGCCAGAACAAGAAATAGTGACTAGGAATTGGAGATTTCATGAACCCACCAACGCGAGAATCCAAAATAGGGTGACAAGGTCTCCCCAGAAGACATGAGGCCCCGACAGTCAAATTGTAGCACTTGAAACATTTGAATGCATAATGTGTAACACAGAAAAGGGGACGATGTCCCAGTCCGGAAATCAATTTGTATATGGCAGAGGTTTGGGTGCCAATTGTTTCGTACCAGTGTGTTCAATTGTCACTAGTAAGACCATAATCAATGTATTTTGTGAAGGGTGCAAAGTTAGTGGGGATGGAAGGTAGCGACAGATACTTTGAAACATTTGCAAACCCTGGTAGACTAAAGGTTGCGAGTTCGAGGAGTCTGCGGTGGAATTATAGATCACGAAAGTTTTGAGTGCAAGATGTATATCATGGAACGAGAAGCAACAGAGTTCGAAAGGGCCAACCTGACAACCGCAGCCATAAAATTGGCTAAGTATGGAAATGAACAATGATCAGTCGGATTCGTCATGTGAGGATATAGATGGAGATGAAGATATGTCAGCCGCCAACCCTGGAACTCATGATCATAGAAAGGCGACTAAGTATATAACCACAAAGAGATAATAAACGGGAAGAAGAAAAGGGAAAAGGGCTAAGTATCTCACATAACAACATCTATTGTTCGTCTATTAATGTCAATCTTTTCGAACCCCTGGTCAGTCCTCACTAGTAAAAGCATAAATTGCAGATCACGAAAGTTTTTTGGGTGCAAGAGGTATATGACGGAATAGGGGAAATAAGTGTTGGATACCGCAAACTCGGGACCTGGTGGTCGGATAATTGGCTAAGTATTGAAAGGGACCGCGGTCAATCGGGCTCATGGTGTGAGGATATAGATAAAGATAAGCATCTACCAATCCATGAATACAGGAGGCCGTGACCATAGAGATGCGACTAAATATAGAACCACAAAGGGATAATAAAGGGTGAGAAAATAGGGAAAATTTAAAGAGAAAGTGTTTATATTTATTCCAATAATATTCATATTAATATATATTAATGGATTATTTATGGTCCAAATGCAATTCATCTTCCAATTTGCAGGATGTTGTTCGGTTCAGAAATTTCGTTGAAACCCATAAACAACATA